>PVJH01003008.1:0-152799 GCA_004026705.1 Nesogale talazaci | reverse complement strand
GTTCTGCTCCCACATTGGGCACAAAACCCATCTGATGCTTATGCCCACTGTGGTGTGGCAGTACAGGCTTATGGTCTACCTGTCTTCTGCAAGAGGCCATGGACTTTGGGAAGATGAGGATAAAACCTGGTGCCCTACCTGACACAAGACCTTACAGGGAGGTCAACTGGATGCAGGCCTGGTGCCAGACTGGAGGAAGGAAAAGTCAACTGCAGCTGGACCAAAGGTCCAAAGAAAGGTGGACATACAGTCTGTCACTTCCCTATATGTGCCACCGACTTAGAGTGAGTGGCCAGAGAAAGGGCCTGCTGTGCAGGGTGGCAGAGTTCACTGAATCCGAGACTTGAGACTGCCTGTGTAGCCACATCACCCACCATTCTCTCTTGCAACAGCAGCATCAAAGGGTAGGCAGGGTTTGACAGATCCAAGCCGTGTCCTAGCTGCTCATGTTCCCATAGTGACCCCACACGTGCCAGAGCAGAGCTGAGCCCCAGGAGTCTTCAGTGGCTGCATTTGGGGGGTGGAGGTTGAAAGGCTTGTCTGTCGAGGTGCCTTTGGCTACACTCAAACTGCCAACTTTTGGGTTAGCACTTGGACATGGAGCTGTCTGCCGCCCCCAGAAACCGACTCTATTCCTCCTTCTTCCCAGTCCTTGTCCGTAAGAGATGCACTGAGACTCGACATGGAGGGTATCTGAGAGGAAGAAGTCGGTAGACAAAGACAGGCAGTGAGAGGCCAAGGGGGAATTTCATGCGGGAAAGAGCAAGCGTTCAAGGGAGATTCACCTGACATCTGTCTATGGAGGAAGCTTCCACCCACCCACCGTCACACACAGGGTCCTGCCTTTGCAGCTCCGTTACCACAGGCATAGAAAAAAAACTTGAAACATATTTTACTCCTTTCCCTGATACTCAATTCCCCTGAGGAATATTTTTGTTTTGCTCTGTTTTGTTGTTTTTTAAAGAAAAAATGTTCACAGGAGGTTATAAAACACATATAATTTACTCACGGTAATTGCTCGTGTGTTATTTATGTGCTGTGCCAGCAGTGAAGCAGAGAAGAAGGACGTGATCGCTGCATCAGTGTAATCATGGGGGTTCCTGCTCGTCCTTTCTTTTGTTGGTAATTTCCACACTCGGGCAGCAGTGCATAGAATTCTCTCGATTTACCGATCTTGGGACCCTGGGGAACATCTCTTCAGAACCATTTCTGTCTCCTGGGGAATTTGGTATTTATTCAATACTGAGTTTGAAAACCCTATTATATGGATTCAACAACTCCAGATAAATCCTTAGAAATTCCGCGGGCCTGCATGGTACTCCCCCTTTTTGAATTGGCGATGTTGGCAGGGTTAAGGAGCAGCCCCACTGGCGCTCTGCTGATTTATCCTTCTGTGGGAGCCGGTGGTTGCTGCGGCTCTTGGGAGCTACGCCATTGGTATTGTAAATGCCAGCAGGGCCACCCAGAGTGGACAGGTGCTAGTGGAGCTTCCAGATTAACATAGACCAGAAAGAAGGCTCTCGTGTTCTACTTCCAAAGAGATCTCCCAATGAAAACCTTAAGAACTTTCCCATTGGCGAGATTGTGTCATCAGGTGCTGGAAGATGAGTGTGTCAGGTGGAAGACACTCAGAATAGGACTCAGAGTAATGTGGACTATGATGAGGTGGGTAGAAGAAAGCGTTGGGGACCTTCATGGAATGAGATGACCTGAGAAGCAGCAGCCATTAACAACCATTATGATCAGAACATGGAATGTATGAAGTGCGAATCAAGGAGAATGTAAAGTTGTCAAAAACATGACACATGAAGATTGATCTCCTAGGCATGAGTGAGGTGCATGAACTGATATGAGCCATTTTGACTTGGACAGCCATGTGGTCTACTATGCCAGGAATGATAAATTGAAGTAGAATGGCTTCACTGTCATAAGAATATTTCATGTTTGACCCTGAAGTACAATGCTGTCAGTAACAGGGTAATACTCAAGCACTTACAAAGAAGATGGTAATTTAAATTTATGCACTACCCACTATTGCACAAGACGGAGACAACCCGGGTTTGTTGCTGTTGTTTTACACTAAGGTCTGCAGACTCACATTGGATGGTTCAACATCCAATCAAGATGCTTTTACAATAACGGGGAATTAGAATGCAAAAGTCAGAAACAAACAGGATAGATCAAGAGTTGGAAAATATAGTGTTGGTGATAAAAGCAAGTAATGATGGAGGCCACATCATAGAATTTTTCAAACACAACATTCATTGCAGATACCTTTTCCCGGCAACACAAATGGCATGAACACATATGTCTTGTTTAGTGGAGAGTCAAATCCACTACATCTGTGCAAAGAGGCAGTGGAGAAGCTTACTGCCCTCAGTCAGAAAAAGACCAGAGGTCAACTATGTATGTTCAAGTTGAAGTTGAACAAAATTAAAATAGTTCTACGAGGGCCAAAATCCTACCTTGAGTTTTTCCCACCTGACTTTAGAGACAACTTCAAGAATAGGCTTGATGCATCTAATGATGAAAGAGCAGATGAGGATATCATCCATGAAGACAGCAAAAGGTCATCCAAAAGACTGGAAATAAATAAAAGACTCAAATAAATGTCAGGAGATATATGGAATCTTGTTCTTGAACATAGAGTATCTAAAGTGAAATGATGAAATAAAAGAGCTAAACACAGGATTTCAAAGGGTGGCTTTAAAAGGCAGAGTAAAGTGCTATAATGAAATGTGTAAAAACTTGGAATTAGAAAACTAAAAGGAAAGGACACGCGAGGCAGTTTACAACTTGAAGCTGAATAAATAATCTAAGCTCAAGTTGCAATGCTGAAACATTTGGGAGTGAAGTATTAAACAATGCATGAAGTATCAAAAGAAGATGGGAGGAATGCCCAGTCACTGTACACACACACAAAATGGCCGATGTTCATGTAAGAGCCAATGGTACTGAAGAAAGTAGCATAAGTTCTACTGACAGCAATGGTGAAAAGCACGACTTTAGGAATGAGTGGAATACTCTGAGAGCTTTTGTGTGGACTTGGCTGTGTCTGGGTTCTCAGTGATTTGGACTTCAGATCATGTAAACAACTCCAGTCTGCCCCAGGTCAGTATGGAAACCTCTTACTCTGGCTGCAGTCTAATGATGTCTCCTTGAGGGTGTGGTTCTACATCATTTCTATAAAAAGAGACTCTGTAAAGATCTCTTCCTCGTCTTCCTACTGATTGGATCTTGCCTCTTTTCTCCTGGGAGGTAGCCTGGTGGCCCTGAGAGATTGTCTGCTGATCCTGGGAGATATCAGTAACACCTGATCAGCAGGTTCATTTCTATGTATACCAGCCATGATAGGCTCACCTGTCTTTCTGCTTCACCCTCTGTGATAGTTACATTTTTTGTGTGTCAACACAAAAACCTATAGGTGTGTCAACACCTATAAGAAGATATGGGTGAAGTGTATCTAGCCTGTCCATCAGGTCACAGTCTGATGATGCCTCCTTGAGGATCCGTATCAGATTTAGGGAGTTAAGTTGAACTGGGCTAGGATCTTTTCTTGATATACAATTTCTCTTTGGTATAAAGCTCTTACATATATGAGTGTTTCTGTAGTCCACGCAGCCTAACACCCCCTCTTCCATCATGGTTCATCTTCTGGCTGCCTGGGTTCCCTTCTCTGGCAGCCAGGCCAGTCGGGAAAAGCTGTCACAAGCGTAACAGCAGACACACACTAGAAGCAATCTGTACACAACCACTCCTACAGCTGGATGAGCCATTTTAAAATATAAACGTCTCTCTTGGTGGAATTCAAATAATTTAGCAACCAGTCTGCTGCATCAATGACCAATTTTCCAAAAGGTAGTTTATTAATTCATACAGTTGATGCTTAAATTAGAAAAAAAAGAGATCCACAAACTAGATTATGTTATAAGAGAGTTCTAAAATGTTAATGAAAAAATCTTAATAATGCCTGATTAAAAAGAGCAATACTACTGTCATTTATTTCCATATTTCTTCTTGATTGACTTGTATCATTTTTTGCTGTTATCCGAGCATCACCGGCTGGGTGATCTGTCCTCATCCATCTTGCCACTGTAGGAGTAGCACCCCATGCCTTTAGAGGTCTGCCAGTTAGACACTCGTCAGTGTGTTTGATCGAGAAGAGTTAGGTGACTTCTCTTCTCTGAACATATTCTGTTCATCTGTGAAAAACCTCTTTCCATGTCTGCTGAACTTACAGAAACTGTCCAGACAGCATTTTTAGCTTTCCAAACACTTGCAGAAATTACATAATTCACTCATAATAGTTCATGAAAGTTTGAGGTATAACAAATAGTTGAAATGAATTGACAGCATGTCACACTGGTTGTTCAACATTTTTTTCTCTTTACACTATAGGTTTGTTTACTGAAGTAACAAAAACAGGGGAATAAAAATGTACTATTCCTCAGAAGTATAATGAAATTTTATGAAATTAATAAATGAATATTGCAAACATAAGTCTGTCTAATTTTTTAATACTTACTGATGGAATAAACAGTACTACAGGTGTATTAGTTATTAGTTATTGGTCCTGCTGAACTGGTGCAAACTGGATGAATCCCACCTTTGTCTGTAAGTGTCCCTGGCTTTGCTTCTCTAGAGAGCCAAGCCTAATGTAAACAGCAACAGAAATGCTTCAATAAATCAATGCAACGCGGAGGTGCTCATTCCTTAAGGCCAAGAAATTTAGAAAACATCTCCAAATGACTGGAAAAGATTCACATTTGTGCCCATTTCAGAGGAAGGTGATCCATTAGCATGAAAAAATGATGGCAAAATATCATTAATATCACACACAAATAATATTTTGCTGAAGATCACTTTAAAACAGTTACAGCAGTACATTAACAAGGAACTATAAGAAATTTAAGCCAGATGCAGAAGAGGACAAGGAAGAAGGGGCATGATTGCTGATAGTGGACGAATCTTTCTTAATAGTAGACGGCAGAAATGCCAGAAACATGTTTCCTGTGTTTTTGATTATACACAGGCATTCAACTGTGTGGATCACAAGTTTGGACAGGATTGCAAATCAGGGGAATTCCACAACATTCAATTTTGATCATGTAGAAATTGTATATAGACCAAGAGACAGTTGTTCATACAGAACAAGAGGATATTTGCTTAGTTTAAAGTTAGGAAAGGTGTGTGGCAGTGTTGTATTATTTCATCACATTTATTCACTCTGTATGATAAGGAAGCCATTTGAGAAGATGGACTAGACTATGTGAAGAAGATTGTGGCACCAGGAGGACTCATTAAAAACCTGTGATATGCAGATGACATAACCTTGCTTGCGGAAAGCCAAGCGGACATGAAGCATTTTGCCGATGAAGACTAAAGATGACAAGCTTTAGTATGAACTATACCACAACATAATAAAAAGCCCTTACAAATGGACCACCAAATAACAACATAATAAGTGGAGGGGTGAAAATATCGAAGTTGTCAAAGATTTCATTTTCCCTGGACCCATAATTAGAATCTGTGAAAGCAGCAGTCAAATAAATCAAGTGATGTAAGGCATTGGTCAATCCTATTGCAAAGGACCTCTTTGAAGTTTTAAAATGCAAAGATGTCACATTAAGGCCCAAAATGTGCTTGACTCAAGCCATAGCATGCTTAGTCACCGTAGATGCACTTGAAAGTTTGACAAAGAATAAGAAAAGCTGAAGAATAACTGAGGTGTTTGAATCAGAGTGTTGGCAAAGAATGTTAGATGTACTACGGATTACTAGAACGAAGCTGTGTTGGAAGAACAGCCAGAATGCTCCTTAGAAGCAAGGATGGAGAGGCTTTGTGTGTTGGACATGTTACCAGGAGGCTCCAGTCTCTGGAGAAGGGTGACATGCTTAGAAAAGTAGAGAGTAGGTGCAGAACAGAAAGCGCTTCAGTAAGATGAACTGACACGGTGGCGGCAGCTGTGGGCTCCAGCACAGCAGTGGTAGTGCACACGGTGCAGTACACCAGCCAGTGTTTCATGCTTTTGTATAAAGTATCTCTGATTTGGAATGGACTCAATAGCTGCTAAAAACCATTATGAGACATAGATCATGGACTACTGCTGAGGACTCTTTTGGGTCAGTGTGTAGCCATGATTTGGCCAACTTGTCATTTGTCAGGAAACACATCCATACTACTTTCCCTTCCCTTGGTTTTTTAAATACACTGAAATATTTTGTTCTGATCTTGTGCCACAGGCAGTGTTGCTATGGTAAAACCTTATGGCAGATGTAGGTGAAATTTTGTATTACTTCAATTTACCTTGCAGCAGAAAGATACAGACTAGTTTAGCCTGCTTGGCACACCGTTTCTTCTCCCAGTCTCAAAGAAACAGAGAGAAATGAATAAGAAGAACCCTCTTTTCCTGCATAAGCATCTTGACTTTGTTCCTGTGCCTACACACACAGGTTGCCATGCTTCCTGCAGGCCAATAGGTGTGTGTGTGTGTGTGTGTGTATACTTCCATTCCCTGTAGCCCAGTCCTTCAGAGGGACCAGAGTTTCTGTCTGAAGACTGAAAAGAGCAGTGAGACCACTTTCTTCACAGGATGCCACAGACATTGTGGACTCTGTACCTCAAAGAACATAGCAAAGAAGCCAAACAAAAGATGTTTCTAATTAGAGTGTGAGCTCCCAAAAGTATTTGTCCCCCTTTTCAGGAAAATCATGTTCAGAGCACTTGGCAATGAAAGAATTGTGTACTGTTGTCCATAGTCCAGGATAAAGTGTAGGTATCTGATTGGCAGCCCACCCTTGCCCCTGGACTGCTCCAATGCCCCCCAGGGGCAGCACCACACACTGAGAGAGACACTAGTACACTCCCGGAGTTCTGGGCTCTCTAGTGAATTGAGACAAAGGTCCCTCAGTGAGAAGATCAGCACAGCCTGTAACATCAGTCCTTACCCAATAGGAAGAATAACTATCTTGCCTTGGCCCAGTAGTGCTGAACATTTCATGTTGATTGTGCCACTTAAGTCCAACAACCATCTTATTTTATAGACCAGAAAACTGAGGCTATGGCAGGTAGGTTGAGAAAAAATATCATACAGTGCTGAGAAATCCACTGCCACAGAAGCAATTACAACTCATGGTTACCCTACATAGTGCTTCTGAGACTGTGAGTCATTATGGAAGTGCACAGTCAGCTTCTTCCGAGGAATGGGAGTGGATTTCAATCCCCAGCTTTGTGGCTAGCAGCCCAGTACCTAGCCAAGAGCACCACCCGCATGCCTATAAAAGCTTCATTCAAAAAACTCACTGCCTTGAGTTCATGTCACCTCAATTGTCCTAAAGGACAGAGTTCAATCGTCCTGGATGATTTCCAAGACTGTAACTCTTTATGGGAGATTCTGTTTGCACACATGTCTTTCCTAACTTAACAGGTGACTTTCAGGAACTACCGTACAGTCTGGCAGCAAGGTAACCAACAGCACATTCAATGCTAAGACCAACAAAGTTTGAGAAAAATGGGAGACAACCACTCACTTGATCTGGCATAAACTGCAACATAAGCTACTAAAGCAAAGTTATCATTCAGAACTGGAGGGCCCGAGGAAGTGTTAACCTTACTTTGTTAAACTTATTTAGGTTTGAAGATGAAAAGAATCTCTCTAATGCTTAGTACTTGGTTTCCCTGGTGATTCTAAGGCAGTTAAAACAGATTTTTTTTGAGATTCTCAATATTTCAAGTTGAAAGGTAGATCCTTGGCTTCTCCTAAAGCATAAAATGATTAGACTTTGGGTAGCTCTGGTATCTGGTAGACTAACTGTGCTAGAGGTGTCTGACATAGAAAGTATTACCCAATGGTGGTGATCCAGTGGTTGAAAGCTCAGCTGCTAACTGGAAGGTCCTTTGTTCGAACACACCAGCTGTTCTGTGGAGAAAGATGTGGCCATCTACTACCATAAAGTTTGCAGCCTTGGGGGTTGATGGGGACAGTTCCCTCTGAGTAGGACTCTACTCTAAGACACTGGGTTTTGTTCTTGGTTTACCCTGTGGGTGACTGTGATACATACACTAAATAGATCTCCCAAATGAAACCTAAATTCATAGAATGGATTGCCTAGAACTTCACAAAGTGGATTGCCCAGAATGTCTTCAAGACATTTGGCACCTTAGAGAGAATTTCCTGGAACTGAGATTTCGGGGTCCAGGACAGAAAGAAAATCCTTGACTAGGTGGCTGTACTCTAAATACTCATCCAGCCCCAAAGTGTCCCAAAGCAGATGATAAGATCTAAGAAAACTAAAACTAAAAAAAAAAAAAAACCTAAGAAAATGGATTTCATTCCACTTGAGGCCATAGGCCATGGCCCTTCCAGGGACTTCACCAGACCAGCCATCGCAGCAGAACCACAAAGCACGCTCTTCCCAGACCACACCGACATTGGAGCAACAAAAGGCTGCAGGAAAAAGCACCTGGCAAAGGCACGAACCCTAGACCTGGGTCCTTGGCCTGTGCGTTACACCAACCTCTGGAAACCATTTTCAGTTTCTTTCACACTAAAGTGAAGCTCCTTCACAATCATCAAATAAATTCTGACTCAGAATGAGTCTACAGAACTGAGTAGAACTGCCCCTGTGGGTTTCTGACACTGTAAATCTTTATGGGAGTAGAAAACCTTGTCAGTCTCCCAAGAATCAACTGGTGGATTCGAGCTGCTGGCTTTGTGGTTAGCAGCCCAATGCATAGCTTACCATGGCATGAGGGCTCCTTCAAAGCAAGGAGGGTTTTGTGAAACAAGAGGACAGGAACCTAGTCCCAGCATACCCTGCCACCCCCACAAGCCTACCTTCAGCTTCACCTATGGCTCTCACATCCACCAGAGGATGCTTTGTGAGAGGTCTGAACTAGAATATTCCTGCAGCTTTCCTTCAAGAGTAAATATTTCAGGTCCCATGTACAACTTAGGGAAATTTTTGTTCATATGGAATCCCAAACAGATCTCAAACACCCACTAAGTTCAGAGCCTGGTCTGGCAATAATTGCTGCTTGCACTGAGGGCTGAAGACATGGCGGCCATTTCTTCTGAATTCCCACTGCAAGAGAAGCATGCGCAGGCATGGGTTGGGGTAGACAAGAGTCTTCCAGGTTTATCATTGGACCATCGATTCTCCATGGCATCAGAGACCTAGATGAGCAGTCTGTAGCTTTTCAGGCTTCTTTTCAGAAGCGAGGACTTCTGTATGTGCATTCCACGCACCGTTCAAGCCTATGGTGTGCAGGGCCCATCAGAATGATCCTTAGACTGAGGGAGCCTGGGGACCCTGAACTGCTCTGACACCTCCCAGCTCATTCTCTCCTCAGCACCAGGTAGTAAATCTTTATTTTCCAGAATGTTCAATCCATCAGAACATGCTGTTGCCTCAGAGTATCCCAGATGGATTGGCTTTATAGGACACTTCCGTGGGTCCATAGTCTTTTCTGGAACTCCCTTTATCAGACTGGAGTTCCTCTGCCAGTCCGTGGAGGCCCATTCCTCAGAATCTGTGTTGCGGGGTCTCACTGCTATGTGCCAGGAGGGTTGGGGGCTATGCCTTGGGCCCCCCTCCTCCCAGCTGGGCGAGCAGCCCCAGGAGCTCCCTTAACAGCATCCCTGCCCGTGAGTCTGACAAGGACCTCAGATGATCCCTCCTCTTCTGATCAAGTCAAGGAGGAACTTCCGGATGTTCTTGTTCTTCACCCTGACCTTGCGGTCTCACCCTTCTGACTGAACAAGAGACAAACAGCTCCTCTCCACTTGGCTGTGTGCAGCTTAACAAATGCATATGAAGGCCATATAAATAATTCACATCACTCAAGAGGTGGTGAGCTGAACAAGTCCCTTCTGGTTACATTTATTTAAAGATAAGGTGAAGCTAAGTGAGTGATGGCCCAGTTACAGAGGCCAGGGTCCAAAGTGGATTGGGACACTCTAAGTTACACTGCTACAGTGATTTGTGCAGAATTATGTCAACGTAGAAATTCTGGCACCTCTAGGGAAGTGGAACTGTCTCATCTCTGGAAAGTGATACAGGATGAATCTTTCCGAAGGACAGCCTGGGAGCTAATTCTCTGGGAGTCAATTTGGCAGTGGCGATAACCAAATTTCTGTTCAATGTGAAAAAGACTTCTGGATGAGTAAGGTTGCCAGGGTTGCCTTCCCTCAGAAGTGTCACCTGGGGACTCTGCTGAAGCATGCCCTGGACCCTAGGTGCAGGTCCCCAAGTTTCAGGGCAGTGAGCTTTCCAGAAATCCTGGCAAGCTTTCTAAGGGACAAGAGAGTATCTCTGACTTGAAGCAACTGATGAGAAAAACATTGCTTCCAAGCTGAGTGAAAGTGAAGTTCTGAAGCCAGAGGAGGAGAGGTTGTGGTGTAATCCTAGCCCTGGGTGCTGTCACACCAGCAGGATGGAGAAAGGAATTTTCTCTGGGACTCTTGCTTGGATGGACCCATCTCTTCCTACCTGTAGGAGCACTGGTAGCACAGCTAGTTGTGTGTTGGGCTGCTGGCCACAAGGTTAGTAGTTTGAAACCATCACCAGCTGCTTTGCCGGCCGGAGAAAACCCTTTCTATTCCCAGGAAGAGTCACGACCTGGGAAGCCTCCAGGAGCTGTTGAGCCTGTCCTAAAGGGTCATTATGATTCGGCACCGACTTGATGGCAGCAAGGGTCCCACACCCACCCACCGGTAGGCATGTCTTTCTTTTCTCTCCTCCCCATCCCCACTGGCTGTCTGAAGTACTTCCTGGGGAGACTTTCAGAACTTGGTAATGATGAAATTGTCTCACCAGCTAAACATAAAATTAATGAAGCCCAAAAGGGGTCCTGTTCATCCTTTCTGCATGTCTTTGATTTTGAATGACCAAGAGGCTGAGGAGAGTCCCACTCACTCAAGCTGCCTCCCACAGGCAGGGAAATCTCGAGCCGCAAGACAGACAGACGCAGCGCCAACGACACTCACCCTTGTTACCTTGGACGTTGTCTTTAAACACTTATTTTATGTTTAATTAATTTCTCTTAAGTGAAGATCTTGCCTTTGAAGCAGGCTGTTTGCATCAGAGATGGGGGTGGGGGTGGGGAGGAAAGGCAGGCAATGAGGGAGCGGGCTTTCTGTCTTTCCCGTTGTCTCTCCAAATCTGATGTGACACGGTGAAAACGTTTCTTGAAAGTGCAATTTTTTGTGTGATCGGAGAGGGGTGCACCTATGAGTCTCCCATCCTTAAAGGAAGCAGACACGTATCCATAATTTATGCTCTGCTCGAAGCTTCCCCTGATCTGATGTGGCTTTTTTAAGACAACACAGGCAGCCCTGGTATCGCTTGTCAATCACTGGCGCATGCTCAGATCACAGGCCATTAGGCAGGAAGGCACAGTTTCTTTAATGACGCCTTTATAAGGGGCTCGCTGGCAGTGAGACCGAGAGGATCTGACTTGTGATCAATGCATTAGTCTCACCACGACCTCTTTGCTCTTAATTTCTTTTGTCGACACTTGCCGAACCCCGACTGGACGGGACTCACTCTCCTGGAGCCCCACACAGGACAGGGCCCGCTCAGTCACCTCCCCTGAATCCTTCCCAGTGGAAGTCCACCTCTTCCAGAGAGGGGCCCGGTGGGCTGGCAGCTCGCCTTCCAGGCCGGCCTTGCTGAGAGAAGCCACAGGAGCCTTGGATCCTGCCCCACTGTGACTGCCAGGCTAGTGGCAACCCCTGGCCCTGCCAATCTCACGCCCTCGCTCCTGAGCTCGCTCGCCAAAAACAGAATCTGTGTATAATGAACAAGTTCCTTATTTTAAGTGTCTATTTATGAGGCCTGATAATTAGCCCTTTGTCTGCAATCCTGGCGTGGATGATTAGAATTCTGTCTCCTGTTATTAGGGTCGCCCCCTGGACTTGTTCTCCTAGCCTGGGGGGCCATGAGCAGGCAGTCACCTGAAAGCCCTGGGCTGGGGGTGGGCAGTGTGTGGACTGGGGGGCCCTTTCCTGGCTGGCCCTCCACCTTTCACGCCACTGCCCCTCTGCCCTGACCACAGTCATCTCTTTTGTTCAGACACTTGCTTTCTGGTCCCCCCACAGCATGCATGTTCAAGTATTGCTCTACACAGGATGGATGCGCCTTTACAAAAAGGATGCTCTGTGCTGGAAGATTCTTTCCAAGTGAATCATTCCCAGGATCAAAATATTATGAGGGAGGCCAAATGATCTCTAATTATAACCCCTGGAAAATGAGAGAACTTTCCAACAAACTGGGGGAGGTTGGAAGCCACCTACAGAAATATTTGCAAGAAAAGTAATATTCTTTTTTTGTTGTTTTTTTAAGGCGATCAAATCATGTAAGCATACAAATAAATGTATTTTAATAAGGGTAAAATTACTAGTTAATGAGTTTGCTTTGGGGTTTTGTATCTTCGGTGTAAAAATATATAAATGCTTTTATTAAGGTTGTACCTATTATTTTCTAAATGAGCACAAACACAAAATCTAATCCGTTTAGTGATATTATATTTGAATGTATCACTTACCCCCTCTGCCACTTCCTATTAGTGTACACTCCAGAAACACTGAATGCTAATCCACCCCACACAGGCTCCCAGAGGCCTTTAAGGCTGCAAGAGGGACCCACATATCTGCTGTGTGTGACAACCTACACAGAGGGTGGAAAAGCTGGGGCCTCAGTTGGGCTTTGGAGGTGGGTGCGATCTTTCCAGAAGTCTTCTCCCCCTGGGGTTTCCTTGGGACCCTGAGGATGGTGGGGAAGCTGAAGGCAGGAGTGCAGAAGCTTCAAGCTCCTCCAAAAGGCAAGAACTTCCAGGCCTCCAGGAGGCCTTAGTTGGGGGTCAGGGTGATAAAGGGGCCCATGGCAGGGCTATGACCAGCCCCTCACGGGAATCAGCCTTTCTCCCAACTTCTGGAAGAATCGAGAACTGTGAAGGCAAACAAGCCTGGAGAAAAGGGTTACAGAGCATGCATTTTATAGAAGTCGGGAAACACAGAAAAACCATTTATTCCTCCTGCTCTCATCCTGGCCCCTGACTATTCCTTCTCTCTCTCTCTCTCTCTCTCTCTCTCTCTCTCTCTCTCTCTCTCTCTCTCTCTCTCTCTCTCTCTTCTCTCTCTCTCTCTCTCTCTCTCTCTCTCTCTCTCTCTCTCTCTCCTTCTTGTTCTCCCTCTCCCTCTCTGCTTCAGTGGGCTAATTGAGTATCTAAACAAACTAATTAATCACAGGAATTCGTACAAGACGGACAGGTCTAGAGAGGTGATGTTCATCAAACCTCTCAATTTGTTTTTTAATCCTTGCAGCAATTTATTTGCTGAATATGCACATTTCTGCCTTGGAATCTCCTAGCTGTGGCCAAGGTTAACTGTACACAGACTCATTCAGTATTTATGATTTTGCATAGTGGAGAAGTTTTTTTTTCCCCTTCCTTCAGAGTCAGAGAATCTGGGTGCATTAATCAAAAATAATGAATAAAATGATCCGTCTGACAATCCTCATAGCCGCCTAGGTTTCAGGAGAATAACGAACTAACTTTATTAATCAACAGTTCCTGATTAATTGTTACAAAGTGTCATCCATAAATTTCCCTTCATTTTAATAATACTTGCTGAACGCTAACAATATCCCTAGTGATTTCAGATTTATAGCGGCCTGGGCACCGCGAAGAGTGTGGCACTTCAGCCTCCCAGGCTCCCCCGAGCCGCAAACTGCTCTTCGAGCCCAGAATCACCCCCGGTTTTGTTCTCAGGGTGCCCCACCTCTGACTGCCCCTTCCTTTGGGGTCCCTCCCCCTGCTCGTTGTCCAGGCCTGCCAGAAGGGCAACTGGATGGAGGATGGGCAAGGACACCTGGCCCTGGCACCCCGGCCCCGCCCCAGCTCCCAGCCGGGCCGCACCTCTTCAGGCTAAGGTAGAAAGCAGCGTTGCAACCCATTAACTCTGACAGTTTCACTTTTCTCTCCTAATTACTCGTTCCTGCCTATTTGGCATTTTCTTAGAAAAATTTGTTGAATAATGACCAGCATTAAAATGGAGGCTCTTAAGAATTTATACGCAGAGCTTAATTTATCATGTACTTTCCTTATCTCGCAGCCGAATTTATTTCTAAGTGTCTTTGCTAGGCTGGTGACAGTGTAGTCATTTTCTTAAGGCCACAGCGTGTATCGGTAACACATTTAAAAATGCAACACTATTTAATCAGAAGAAGCTCAGGCTGGTTTCTTTGTGAATTGTGTTTGTTTACTGCAACTGCCGGCTTGACATAAGGCAATTAGTACTAATTGTTTAACCCAGCTGCCTTGCTGAGAGCAACCAAGAACTTTTGTACTTTATCTTGTTTTCTCTGGGTGCTCTTTGCTATCCAATTGCTGCCACCGTTGCTCTGCTTTCTAAGGTTTGAAGCAGGGTGCAATTCTGCCTTTGCAAAAGGAGAAAAGGCTGGCCTGCTGGGCTGCAGGCCGCCTTCCTTGGGAGGACATTTCTACAAAGGTGGGGCATGCCAGGAAACGGCACCCCACCATCTCTCCTGTGGAGTGCTGGGAGGTCTTTGACACCCCGCAGGAAGTTGGGGTCACAGTGGACAATGGAAACCCAGAGACTGTACATGGAACTGGAAGGATATTCTCTCAGCCCTCTGCTTTTAGACAAAGTCAGGCAGAAAAAAAGGGCTGGTGTGTGGGGGGTGGGGTGGGGGGTAGGATGTCACTAATGTCTGTAACTTTAAAGTTACAAAACAAAATTAGCACCACCTTAATTTAAAAAAATTTTTCTTGTCATTCTTTGTCAGTTTGCAGCTATAGGCGGCCCCTGGAAGGAGGAGGAGCAGTTATGATTTCTAATATGCTTGCTTTGCCGGTAGCGTTTGAAATGTGCTTTCACGGAGTTTCTGGAAGCGGAGCTCCAAGGGAGAGAATGGGTGGGATTAGCCCGGGTGGCAGGCTTGTTTGTGCAGTCAGGATGACCCTACAGCACCATTGCTGTGGTCCTAGGAGCGACCCTTGTGGACCAGCTAGGCTAGGACAAAGGTCATAGGACATTGGGGATGACACTTCCTCAGGACGCCGTGCCCCCCTCTGGACACTATGGCTAGGACTTTGGGGGAGGGTCCTCTGTGGAACGACAGGATCAGTAGAAACACCTTCCAGAGCCTGGCAGCAAGCACAGGAGAGTGGCAGAGCTGAGTTACAGGGAAAAGTGTTTCTCTCATTTTCCTTGAAGAACTCAGCCGTCTCTAAGATTCGTTTCCCACATTTGATAATGACATAGGTATGGAACTTGTACTCGACATCCCACTGAACCTCTGATCTACAAACACGGTGTGAGCTCAGTGAGAAACCTTCCAGACCTCCATGTCAGAAGGACAATCGGCATGGTGGGGGCTCTGGGTGCCCTGGAGAGGTGCCGGCCCCTATCCAGCTGAGATGCTGTGACAGCAAACCCATCTGGGTTTACAAATACAAATAAGGAGTTTAGCTTACCCAACTGTATGTCTATAACTCAGTTGCTCCAGAAAGATTCTGGCTCATTCTCCATTGAGGGTCATGGCTTTTGATACATCTCTGCCAGGGCAGTCCACCATTGCTGGCTTGTCATCCAAAGCAACCCGGGATGTGTGCTTTCTTTTAATATTCTTCAAGGAAAAGGAGAACGATTGTCCCTCCCACCACAGGATGTAAATATATATATTTTTAAATCTAGTTGTAAACATATACTGAATATATTCGAGTATAAGTCGACTGGAATAGCACCTAATTTTACCACAAAAACTGCATTAAAAGTGTGCTGAGAAACTCAGCTTATGCACAAATATATGCGGTATGTCAGTAAAAGAACCCAGGGAAATGACCATTCTCTCTCTCTTCTCTCTCTCTCTCTCTCTCTCTCTCTCACACACACACACACACACACACACACACACGGGAATGGTATATGCTATTGGTCTTAAGAGAAGCAGAAGCACTTCCCCAAGGCTGGTGTAACTTGTGGAGGAAATGTAGGAAAGCACGGAACAGACCGGGGCTTCTGTTGGAAAGACGGGGGAGATGAAGGGATGTAGGGGGAGGGGACGGATAGTTTTGCTATTTGAACTTTTCAGTTGGTCAAAAGGAGCAAGGAATCTACATGCTAGATGAAACTGCCTTATTTTAAAAGAAAGGCAGTGGATTAATTTGTTTTCTTTTGCATTATAAAATTACTATTCACCCAACAATGTGAGGGCCAAGGAAGCATGATTAAGCAAGACCTGGTGTTGATCTTTGGCTCTCCCATTTGGGCCTGTCTGGGCGTGTGGAGAACTGATGGCCAAGTGAATGGAATCATAGGAAGTAAAGTGTCTCGTAGAGAGGACAGTCAGGAGGCCTGGGGACTTTGGCATGGGGCACTTTGGGTGTCTTTTATTCCCCTTCAGTCTCCTGTCTGCCTGGAAATAACACGTCATAGATTTTGGTGGGTCCCCAGTAGTGCCTCAGACACCTTTAAAAGGTCAAGAGCTTTCTTAAGAGCTTAACTTACTACCTAAGAGAAACCTGGGTGCTAGGGGGAAAAAAAATCAAGATTAATGTTCATTGGAAGTTAAATTCTGCCTTCTTTCTCCCTTAGGAAAATCCTAAATGTTAGCAGAAGCGTGGCTCAGTTGAGAGAGCTACAGGTTTTCTGTTCCAAAAATGCTTTTGTTGCTAATTAAAATTAGTCTAATTTTGAAATGATCACATCATTAAAGAGTATTTCAACTGATATTGATTTGATGATACCTACAAACATCTTAGGATAAAGAGCCTGGTATTTTAGCATTATGAGGTGCTCTGATTAAACCCAGGTCTGCAAAATTGATGATCTGAGCTCCTGATACTCTTCATTCATTTTCTGCAGGAAATAATTATGAATGCTTCACTCTATGCAATGCACGTTTATTTTATTTTTTTTAACAGTGAACGGGGGATGGCTGAATAAAGTGCTAGTTTCTTTGCTTGTCTATGGAATTACACTAGCAATATCTTAATTAAGTCTAGAGTCAAGATGAAATATGTGTCCAAAGCATCTTTCAAAGCCTTTCAAATTTGCAGTTTTGATGTGTGATCTTGGGCCAACTATTTAGAGTAGTATCTATTATGTCAATAAATCTCTCGAGGATGTTTCAACCAGAACATCAACACCTATGGTGGAAGGAAAGATGGGATCTCAGAGAGAGAAAGGTTAGCAGGACCATTGAAGAGGGACTTCTCTTTTTTCCCTCAGTTGGGCTTTTTTGCTCAGTCTGCCATGAGTGAATCTTCTATTCAGCCATGCCTTTCTTCCTCTACTTTCCTGGAAGGCTAATGATGGACAATTGTGTTAGGCTGAGTTTTCTACAGAAACCTAACCAGTGACACTCTATAAGAAAGAAATTCAGGGGCTTAGCTCCGGTGGCATAAGTGGTTGCATGTGGGACTGCGGGCCATGGGCTTAGCGGTTCAAATCCAGTGGCAGCTCTCAGAAGCAGCACTGGGTAGTGCCCACGACCACCAAAGGCAGTGATACTCCCCTCCCCCCTCCAAAAAAAAGAAAGAAATTCATATCAAAGCTTCGGCCCAGCCACGTCCAACATAAGTCATGGGTCAGTTGCTTGCTGACGGCCCCTCCAGACTCGCTGAGCTGCCAGTAGATTAATTAGGTGGGACACTGGAGGAGATCAGAGACTGGCGGGTAGAGAGGCTCATGGATGCCCGGTCTGTAGGAACAGGACAGAGCACTGCTGCCTCCCAGGGTGCACTGGCCCCTGAAGCCAGATGAAGGACCCAATCAAACAGGAAGGAGAGAGCCAAGAAAGACCAATTCTGTAGGGGCCATACACCCTCAAGGAGATGTCACTGAGAGGGCCTGAGGGAGAGGGTGGACTTTACTCATACTTTTCCACAGGCGCAATCAATTTGACACCAAACCTATCACAACTCATCTTCCACTCTACATTCCACCTGCCTCGTTCTTCAATGAAATTCACCCTTTACAGAACACATATTCACACTAGCCTTTACATTTTTGCCACTTGCAAACATTTCCAATAATGCCAGCCCAATTAAATTACCTCAGTAGATTTTGAGTTTCATTGATTCGTTAAACATATATTCTGTGTGAGGTGCTATCTGGATCAGAGTGGGGGGAAAGCCAGCCAGCTGGACCAGATTCCTGCTCTCAGGGAATTTAAATGTAGGGATACAGCAGTGAGACAAATACATGACTTCAGATCATAGAAAGTCTTAAGGAGATATAAAACTTCTACTCTGGACTCCCCACAATCAATTCTCCCCACATTTTCTCTTCATAGTCATTGTGGCTAGTTCCAGATCCATCCACCAGACTCCTCTGCTATGCCCCAAGGCAATTACAACCTAGTTGCTATCTCTATAGATCTACCTATTCTGAATCTCACATATAAAAAGTCATACAAAACAAAGATGGAAAGCAAACAAGCAAAAACTCAACAATGACTAGATAATAATAGAAAAATTTCAATCAAAAACAAAGCATAAAATGTTAAAAGCTGAAACTTTAGAATGACCCATTCTAATGATGTGCTTGTTTATATTGAGCTTCTTTTAAAAATATTTTTTGTGTTTTCCCTAGCTTTATAGGTGATGCCTGATGAAATACACAGTGACCATTTATAACACTTGGATTTGATTCCTGAGGTAACATATTACCATAAGCTATGTGTCTTGAAAAGAGCCCCCGTGGTATGCTGGGTAAACATTGGACAGTTCATCACAAGATTAGAAGTTCAAACTCATCAGCTGCTAGGTGGGGGAAACTGAAGCTATTTGCTCTCTGAAAGAAGGACAGCCTCAGGAACCCTACCTAGGGTCACCCCAAGTCGTCATCGGCTCCATGGCATTGGGCCTGGAATTTAATCTATGTGGCTTGGCCAACAGTTCCATAGCCAGCGAGCGTGCTCCATGGACTTCTC
The DNA here is from genome assembly GCA_004026705.1 of Nesogale talazaci. Lineage (NCBI taxonomy): Eukaryota > Metazoa > Chordata > Mammalia > Afrosoricida > Tenrecidae > Nesogale > Nesogale talazaci. Next base: position 133,840 of record PVJH01003008.1, on the reverse strand, counting down.
ATTGAGATATGACTGAGGGATGATTGCTGGGGAAGGTCCGGCTGCTGAGACTGTGCCATGACTTGGAGATTCAGCAGAACTTCACTGAAAGTTTTGAATAAGCTGGTGGGGCTGCAGATCTGATTTCCATTTCACAAACGCAAGACTCTAGAAACATTTCCCAAGTTTATTTGAACTACCACTCCGTTTTCAGGGGGGAAACAAAAATAAAACTTCTATTTGGTCCCTTGCTAACAATTGCCAACTTTGGTATAATAGCGCACAATCCATGATAAAGTGTAGGTGCCTGTGTTTACAGCCTCCGTAGGTCTTCCCAGCACCCACATCATGAAGCATTACTCTACAGCAGCGGTTCTCAACCTGTGGGTCATGACCCCTTTGTGGGTTGAGTGAGGATTCCCTAGTATATCCTGCTTATCAGATATATATATTATGATTCATAACAGTAGCAAAATTATAGTTATGAAGTAGCAATGAAAATAATTTTATGGTTGGCAGTCACCACAACATGAGGAACTGTGTTAAAGGGTTGAGGCTGTAGGAAGATTGAGAACCCCTGCCCTAAAGGAAGATCTGTCCATCTCTCAGTCCCCAGCATTGCTGGACTTTACAACTCCAATTTCTCTCCATGTTCACATAGTTTTCCTTCCTCTGAGTGTCTCTGTGTCTTTTCTCTTCTCTGAGGGCAGCACTCAGATTGGATTAGGACTCACACTGCTCTGATATGATCTCACCCTAATTTAACCAATAAGATCATCCAAAACCCTATTGCCAAACAGGGTCACACTCACAAGTGCTGGAAGTTAGGACTTGACCATACTTTTTTGATGGGGTGATGCATTTCAATCTACTAAATGTAGTGAAGGGTTATGAAGTGCAACTTTAATTCTTCTCAAAATCTAGTGAGTGACAGATACAATCACCACCAGGTTGCAATTATGAACCAACAACATGCCACCAACAAACTCTTTTCCATTCTTGGGGACCTGTCGTTCCTGTGACTGAGGCCAGGGCATAACTGGAACTGTCCATTAGCTTACTCCTTTCCCAGAGTAGATACTTTTGACCAGAAACCCATCAGCATCCCTGGGGAAGCAAGCATTAAAAGAACAGGGCAAGGGTGGAAGAAGGATGATATTTTGGATGGAAAAACCGGTGTGCAGTGGAATACGCAAGTATGTTAGATCCTGCCCGTCCCCTGCTGGGACAAAGATCTGTTGAAAGTGACTGGGGTGCTCCCTTCAGTAGTTGGGTATGCTGGTGCTCAGAATCTCGACCTTCCCTCCTAGTAGGTGGAGAAACTGTGAATCAGAAACCCCCAGAGAGGTCAGCCCAGGAGTAAGCAAGCCCAAACCTTGACGTCAACACCCAAACACCATCTCTCTGGACCTCAGGACTTTTTCCTCTCAGAATCACTGAAAGAACACACTTGTTTGCACACAGCAGTAGAAGGGGGCTATGGAATTAACTTCTCCAGGAGCAGCCTGCAACCAATGACTGCTGAAAGTTTGTACGCGACTACCCCAGTTGAGCTAACTCAGAGCCTCGTGATAGTCTGATTCCCAGAAGTTCCCATGGAGCTAGGCACCATTGTATGTGTGTATGTGTGTGTGTGTGTGTGTGTGTGTGATCACTTCACCTAAGTACAGAATTAAGTTGAGAGTTTCTTTGAAGTTATGTTGTTGGGTGACACAAGTTATTTCCAACTCATACCAACCCTGTTGTGTCAGCCTGGGTGGACTAGAGAAACAAACTCACAGACACGCCTATGGAGAGAAGGGAAAGGTTTATCTACAAGAGGAATGCAACATTGAGAAAGCATCCCAACCCAGTCCAGTCCAAGGTCACAAGTCTGATATTAGCCCGTATGTCTGATACCAGTCTATAAAGTCTCCTTCCCACTCACAAAGCATGTGCAATGACACCCCAACAATCACAGACTAGTGGGTGCAAAGTCTTGTGCATCCAGCGGTGGTAGAAGCATCTTAGCCCTGTCAGGGGTCTCTCTGTGGATTTTCCAGCTTCAGAGGTCTGGTTCCATCAGGGTAAGTCCGTGGAGTTTCTTCTCCTGCTCCTCCAGTTCTTAGGACTCAGAGTCTATGCTGCCATCTTGTCTTGTCCGTCCAGCATCTCCCAGGAACTTGGAGTCTCTGGCCTCTCAGCTCCATAGAGGAAATATCGTGAGATTTCCCAGAATTCTCAGAGAAAGCCGTGCCCACACAGAGGTCTCATTGGCTATCTCCAGACAGGCTAGACTCTTGGTCAAATTGGCACCAGAGTTCATGACTGCCACACCTATGTACAACAGAACAAAACTCCCAGTTTCTGCATCCTGCTCACAAGTATTATGTTTGGGCCCAGTCAGGAATAAAGTAGGAAAAAAGTAACTTGGAGCTGAGCCCTGGTGGCATAGTGGTTGTGTGCGGGACTGTGGCCCACTGGGATGGAGGTTCAATTCCAGCTCCACAGAGCAAAGGCTGGGCCTCCTACTCCCCCCATCTGAGGGCAGTGATGACAAAAAAAAAAAAGGAAAAAAAAGAAACTTGGGTCCATGCCTGTGCAGTTGATAACAAAGATGACAATGTTGAGAACCACCGAAGCAGAACTCTGAAATCTGGAAGGCCACATGGACCCTCTGTCAGCTACTCTACACCTTGACCCTGCCTGGGTCCTCCCACAGTTCTGGCAAGACCAGAAGTCACCGCATACTGGTGGTTCAGAACATTTTAAAATTATCCATTCTGTAATGGACAAGAGCCAAAGCACTAGGTGCCTGGAAATGTTTCTGGGCTCAGGCAAGGGTGGAAAGGTCTGCCCTACTGGTGGGGCTCCCCATCCTGCACTGCCCGGAGTTGATAGCAACACCAGAGGCAGGAACTTTGACCTCTGGGTCAGTTTTGGGTGGCTAACATTCAGAACTCAACATTTTATATCAAACACCATGGTAATTATCCACATCTGTTGTTCAACCAGCAACTCTATAGAGACGCCTCTATTTCCTCACAGAGAGACTCCCTGACACAGGGGAAGGCTCCGTCTAGAACCAATGGTCTTCCCAATAACATCGAAGTCTGCGTCTTGTCATGAAGGGAACATGATATTGCCATCACGTCTCTGTCATTTCTAGGGAAATATTCAACAGTGCTTGTTCCCTTTGTACTCATCTGATTCTGACTTCTGTCAGTTTATGTGCTCTTTAAAAAATGTTGTCAATTCTCCTCTTTTAAATTTGGTTAATTATCTCGTTGGTTGTCTGTTTCGGAGAAGAAAACCCAAATTGTGTAGGATCCCACCCACCTCTCTGAAACTCACTCCATCAACATTTGCAGCAGCCCTGCTGGTTTGCCCAGCATGTGGCCCAACATAGGAGGGATGTGAATAAGGAGGCTCTGGGAAGGGGTGTCTTGCCACTGGGGAGACAGGCATGCATTCTCTCTCTGGAAAAAGCAGGGAGTGGCAGCATGTCTGTTGTCACCTCTGTTCCACACAGGGCCCAAGAGTGAGGGAAGCCAGGAAGGAGGGGCACAGAGTGGTGCCCTGCAGGATGGCAATTGTCTTTCTTTCTGTGCTGGGGCTCCATGTGTATCACCAGCTCATGGAGTTTGGGAATATTAAAGCAGAACTAGGGGCTTATTGGGAAAATCATAAGAGAGGGTGACTAAGGTGAGCCAGACAGGAAAACTTGGTATCCAGGACATGTAGTCCACAGTTTCAAGAAACCTCTGCTGGGCTCAAAGGAGCACCTAGTGTTTTGGAAGAGAGGAAGAGAGACACCTTGAGAAATGCTCAGTCCTTGGCCAGGTAAGGATAGAGCTCTCGGGCTGGTATTCTGCTAAGACTGAGTAATATTAAGGGCAAAGCTTGAGCTTCCCAAGGGTAAGCTGTGCTTCGTTCTCAAGAAGGTGGAGACACAGATGCCCAGTGGGCAAAGATCAGGGTCTCCTCCAGGGCAGGTAAGAAGGATGCGGCGTCTTGTCTGAGAGAGAGTGGATGTGAAGTGCATGAATGTCCCCGGTAGGCCAGAGAAAAACCAATAGCATGATCATCGGTGTAGCTAGATTCCTTCCAGTTACCAAGAGTTCAAGCACATTCTGCTCAGATGATTGGATCTTTGTGAATTCTGAGAAAAGTGTCAGAGCTTCGCAGGAACACAGGGATGGGTGGGAAGTTAGGATCCTGGTACCATTTTCTGTGGAGCTGATTTCTGCTCATGGTCACCGTGTGTGTCACTCAGAAATAGGCTCCCATCGGGGATTCAATAGGGAGCCCTGGTAGGTAGCATGGTGGGCAATGAATTGGCCTGCTAACATCAAGGTCAGCAGTTCAAAGCCAACAGCCACTTGGCAGGAGAATGATGAAGCTTTCTACTCCTGCATAGTCTTGGAAACCCACAGAGGCAGCTTCTCCCTGTCCCATTGGGTCATTCCACTAGATGACAGTGACTTGGGTGTGGTTTTGGGGCGGTGTTCCGAGGGGCCTCTGGGTGGACACAAACATCGAACCTTTCAGGCCGCAGTCATGTGTACTAATCAGTTGCACCATCCAAGGGCTCCCAAGTTAGTCTAGTGGCATGGACATTAGATTGTGGAGAGTGGGGCAGGCGGTCATTAGAGGCATTCAACAGGACCCTGGGGTCCTGCAGAAGGACCCAGTGTTGAGTCAGGCTGCCCTCATCAGAAAGCTGGAGTTCCTGAAAAGAAGGGGTAGTTTGAGGGCAATAGCAACAAGTAAACAACACAGTTGTATCCTTATTTGTTGGAATGGACTTAGGACGCAGTCACTGAAACAGACCACATGGAGTCGCCATCACTTGTAAGGGCTAAGTGAACTATGGCGCATCCACACCAGGGGACTGGCAGACATCAGGGATGAGGCACAGGAGCCTGACAGCATTACACTAGTGACAGCAGAAGGAGGAGAACAGTAAACTACGTTCCTCTGGAAAGAGAGGTGGAGGTGGGCTTCAAAAAGATATCACTCCAGTTCAGTATTTTTGTACAAGGCAATACCATGAAGATAAACAGAAAACTACTCAAAATGATTTTTTGGGGTGTGTCCATGAAAGATCCATGAAAGTGAGATTTGTCTGGAAGTAACTTTTACCAATTTCCACTTTCAGATCATGCTGTGCACCGACCGTGTAGTCCATCCTGACTCACAGTGACCTGCAAGACCAAGAACGGCCTCGCCAGCCTGTCCAGACTGTCAGCATTACGGGAACAGCGCGCCGGGTCTTCTGGTCTGCAGGATGCCTGCTTTGTGGGAGACATTGATTGGTGGGTTGGCAGTGGAGTGCTTGAACATTGAGCCACTACGGCACCTCATTCATGAGTCAGAATTGACTGGACAGAGCTGGTTTTCTATAGCTAAGTGTCATGGGTCAGAACATGACTCATTTCTAAACAAAACTCTAAGATAGGATTAGCATGTTGCGTTAAAAAAAATGCTATTTGGGTAAGAACCAACCCCCCCCCCCCCCCCCGCCACTCATTTCAATAGTAATGTGAAAAAGGGAAAGTTGCATAACACTACTGTGCAATGTTATTGATGCCAAAAAAAATCCTTAATGGATGGATTGACAGATTAATTTCCTGCATGAAAAGGTCTGAATGTCTGAAGATGTCAATTCCCTCTGCATTAATTAATTACTTCAATACATCTGTAATTGATAATTTATCAATGGAACTTGACAAAGGTATTCTAATGCTCATATAGAAAATAAAATTTCAATGATTACTAGAAGTATTTTGGCTCCTCCCCAAAAGCAGGGTTCATGTTACCAATTTATTAAAAGATAACTAAGGCCATTCATAATGAGTAAGGTGAAAGACAAATATACTTGTGAAAAATAACAGAGACTCTGCAAATAGACCCATGCACAAATGGCCATTTCTCGAGTTGTATAAAGAGAACACAATTGCCTTATTTCACAGCCTCTGCTCACAGAAAGCCTGGTGGTTTGCATTTACCCAGAGGCACCTCAGAAGAAAATTGTGGTCATCTATGTCGGAGAAGTCTGCCATTGAAAACCCTAGGGCACAGTTGCAGGGCTCGGGGTGGGGGCAGATCACCATGACTCAGAGTCCACTCAATAGAACTGGCTTTCCGGAACTAAATGCCAGTGGGTGAGGAAATGGCTCATTCGAAAAGCAAACGCTCGAGATGGAGATTAATATGTAGACTGTCTCCTTGGAAACTTTGAATAAGATGAACCTAAAACAAGAGGAGGAAGACCCAAATGACAGAGGAATCTAATAACCAGATTTGAAAGATACGAAAGCTATGGCTTTCTGTTCTGGGTGCCTGAGTTTCCTTACAGTACCTTGGGCTCATTTGTGTTTTTACTTGGAGGCAAAAGTCACAAGACATGACATTAGCTGTTCCAAAAGGCATGGCTCGTGGGCCTCCGTTGTATCCACAGTGGAGGACCAGTTCTAAAACATCGTCACTCCAAAGGTACTCCTTCGTGGAAGAAGCCAACACACCTTCCCCCCCCCCCCCACCACACCCCGACTTGTCCAAACGATTGCAGTTCAAATCTACTTTCCATCTCCATGAATGTGCCTGTTCTGAACATGCTATGCCAATGGGATAGAACACTACGCTGCCTAGTGTGGCTGCCTCTTTTCACTTACCACATTACTTTCAAGGTCCATCCACGTCCTTTTCTTCCATTTCCTTTTCATGGCTGGGGAATATTCCACCGCATGGATTTGCTACCTTTTTTCAGCCCAATGGACATTTGGATTGCTTCCTCATTTCAGCTATTGTAAACAAAATTATAAACAGAGACATTCTTGCATCTCTGAGTTCTAGCCTTTGGCAGCCATCTTTAGAGTGGAATTGTTGGGTCATCTAGTAAAGTCTATGCTTAACTTCCTGAGGTGCTTCTCCACTGTGTTCAACAGTGACTGTGCTGCTTTACATTCTCATTGACAATGTATCCTGGCTGAGAGTTATTCTAGGGAAAGCAAGCACAGTGAGGACCATTTTGCTGGTTCACAGAGAAACAAATAGACCAGACAACAGAGTGCTTGGTGTGGAACAGTGAGTGGAGGATGCCACGCTCAGTAAACACTGCTGGGTCAATTGGAAGCCAAGATGGGGAAAAAAGTAGCTTAACTCCCTACCTCACAACAACCAGACATAAAAAATCACTTCCAGGCAGATTGTAAATTTAAATGGGAAAGGAAAACAATCATGCTGCTAAGAAAAGCATTAGGGAATATTCTTATGGCTTTAGGTAGAAAAGGTTTCTAAAAACCGGGGACCAAAAGCATTGCCATAAAAGAAGATTGATAAATTGATTACATTAAAATTAAAAGCTTTTATCCATTAAAAGACATCATAAAGAGGTGAAAAGATATATCGCAGAGTGGGAGAATATATTTGCAATACCAATAACCAACTTGTTCCCAGAATATATAAGGAACATCTACAAATCAATAAAAACTGACAGACAACTTTGCCAGTTATTATCGCAATTGACTCTTGCTCTAAAGCCACCCTACTCTCCTCTACTTTGGAAAGATGGAACTGGGCTCTGAGAACCCCATTTCGGAGTTGCCTGCTGGCACTATGTTACCAAGCTCGCAGCCAGCCAGCCAGTGGTTTCTGACTCTGTGGGACTGAGCAGAACTGCCCCTGTGGGTGTTCCCAGGTGGTAACTCTTTATGGGAGCAGACACGCCTCATCTTTCTCCTTCAGTGCAGCTGGTGGGTTCTACTTACTGACCTAGTAGTTAGCAACCCATTCTTAAGCCACCAGGACTTGTTAGCAATATTTAGGTTCTGCCAACAGGGGGCAGTGCAGGGTGGAAGAGATGATCCTCCCTCCAAGAGTGAACCCACCTAATGATGGGGTAAGGCTCTCATGGTTTCAGGAGTGGCCTCGGCAAGGTTTTTTTATTGTATTTTATTTTATTCACTTTTATTCAAAGCAGAGACCTGAATCTTCGCCTTGTAGAACCCTGTACCTCTTTTCTGAGCTTTCCAGATTTCTCCCTTGTTCTCATTTCTCTCAGTCTCAAATGGCACTTACAGCAATTGTTAGCCAGATACACCAACAGATTGTTCCTCATCTTTTAGCTCCTCATCAGATCTTTACAGTCCATTTCTTTGGCCCATTGATGGTGTGCTTTCCTGTCCTTAGTTTGGCTCTCGATGCCACAAGCCCGTAGGAAAATGAAGGTACTACACAATAAAGGAGGCTCAAATGGCAGCCACGCGAAGAAGGGCTCGACCTCATTCTTCATCTGACAAATGCCAACTTAAGCCTAAAGCACTCCCATCTGTAGGAGCGCTGTGCTACTGGGAGGTTAAGTGTTGGGTTGCTAACTGTAAGGTTGGTGGCGCAACACCTTCAGCTTCCCTAGGGGAGAAAGGTGAAGCTATTTGCTTCTTTGAAGATTTACCGCCTTGGAGATCCTACAGAGGGTTGCCAAGAGTGAGAAATGACACCAGAACAGTAGGCTGAATAACCACCAGAATCGTTCAAGCTAAAACTCCATCTAGGTACTGCCTTTGATGTGGAGCAATCGCATACAGTGCTGATGGGACTGTTCATTGAAACAATTACTTTGAAAACTCCGCAGTGTCGGACCGGGAGCCCTGGTGGCTAGTGCTCATGCTTTGCGCCGCAGCTTGAAGCCTGGCGGTCAGCAGCGCCAGCAGGCACCGTCTCAGGAGCTCACAGGGCCGTTCCGCCCCGCCCTCTCGGGTTGCTCGGAGGCATCATCAAATCCGTGGCAGTGAGTTTGACTCTCTGCTCTGCCCTGGCCACTGCGCACAGGGATGCGTCCCATTGAGTTTCATATAGATATGTACCCAAAGACATGCAAATCAATGTCCAGGGTCCATTTACTCATAAAGGCCAAACTGAGGGGAGAAACAGGAGAAGGTGGTATATTTATGGAAAGGGGTGACAGATGACTATGGAAAGGAACAAGTTCCAGCTAAATCTCACAATGCAGGCACATGGATAATATTTTGTTGATATTGATCAACAGAAGAAAGAACTAGTCAGAAAAATAGAGGGTATATGGCTCCTATATATACTTTTTTGAAGACAAAGTTTATCTTTTGGTAGTTTTCTTGTTTTGATAGATTACATCGGGGTGGAGGCAGAGGGTAATGATTTGAAAGCCATGAGGGGCTTCTTGGCACTGAAAAATGTTTTTCTTGACCTAAATGGTGGCTATTTTGTGGTAATTGCTTTACCATTTCTCTTGTGTTTCATGCATTTGTCACAAGGTGTATTACTCCTCAATTAAAATATAAAAGAAATTTGAATCATGAGAGGCTGAGATAAAAATGCTATGTTTACAGCAACCACAATTTAATATTTTTGATATATGAGGAACTCTGTAAAAAAAAAAAAAAGAGCAACCTAAAAGAAAAGTGGGCCAAGATATTCCTGAACCATTCTCATAAGAAATACAGACCATCTCTTAGTTTCAGTATAAATGCCAATTGTGTTTGTCACTCTTTCCAATGGAAAAGGAAAAGATGGATAACCAAGCGTTGGTGAGGGTATCAGAAAATATGCACTTTAGTATCACAATATCAGTTCGACGTGCATTTGTGAAGTGTTTGCAAAAGGCCATTCGTTTGGCAGTATCTGCCAAAATGAAGGAGCCTTCATGGAATAGTGGTTTTCAAGTTGGGCTGAAAACTATGAGATCAGCGATTTGATCCCACCAGCTGCTCTGATGGAGAAAGATGAGGCTCCCTTCAAGATCAACAACCCTCGGAAAGCAAAACGGACACTTCTCTGTCTCAGAGGGTTTCTCTGAGTTGGCATCGACTTGATGGTGATGGATTTGGGTATCAAAATAAAGCCTTTTATCTATCATTTCACTTTTAGAAATTCTGAAATAATGCACATGTTTAAAAAGTAAGAAGTAAAAGAGTGTTCACAACAGCATGGCTTGTCATTTTGGGGAAAACTGGAAAAGTTTAGATGTCAATCAATTAGAAGAAAATAATATCTATCTGCATAAGTGTGTACCATCCAGCAGTGTAGGTGATTATACAACAAAATCTACTGTAATCTTAATTGAGAAAGCCAATCTCATAAGAACATCCAAAGTGATAGTATTATGAAGCACGCACACACCAGGGTGTGTTTGTAAAAGGTGACTCAAGTATTACCTTAGGAACATATGGACATCCTTAAACAGAATGGTGCTTCAAAAGCTCATGGAAACATTACATCATCCTTCAATTCCTTTTCCCCTCCCACCCAAGGAATCTGGGTACTTTCTGAACTCTACTGTATTTTATCAGGATATTTGTTCAAATGACACAAATAAAGCGCACAATTAAAAATCCGTGTGAAAAGTGTGCACTGCACGGAGTGCCAAAGTGGCAGAGCCTGCTCTATTCTGTGCTCCAGGGCCACTTTCGGTGCTGGAGGCCAAATCAAGAGGATGTATTTAGGGAGTAGAGGGAAGAGGAGGCAGGAAGTGCCTCATGCATGTGAGCGGAAATACCTCGGCCATGAACTGTTTTATTAGCAGCTGCAATACCTTTTAGTAGTGCAATACCTACGGTGTCATCCCCCCTCTGCTTAGGCATGGGGTGGAGGCTGTCCAATAGAAATGCAATGTGAGTCACAGCTGTGATATAATAGCTTTCTGTAGCTTCAATCACACAAATCAAACAAACAAACAAATTCACTGCCATCTAGTCGATAGTCACCCCAGGTGGGTTTCCAAGACCGTGACTATTTATGGGAATAGAAAGCCCAGCTGGTCTCCCAAAGAGCTGAGGGTGGTTTCAAACTGCTGACCCTGAGGATTGCAGCCCCACATGTAACCACCATACTACCAGGACTCCTGAAAGCCATGATAGAAAGAGGCAAAATGCAACAGGTGAAGTGGACATTATCATAATTTATTTAACCTGGTCTATCAAAAACAATGATTGTCTGCACCAGAACACCACTATAGGATACTGAGGAGATAGTGGCCTTTTTTGGCAAGGCCTTTGACATCTGGTTTGTACATTGCACTCACAACCCAACTAGATGCCAAAGGCTCATTGGTTTGATCTGTGTATCAATGTCATGAAATTCACAACTGAAAAGGTAGGTAGCCTCACAGGCAAGTTGTTCCAGACATACTTCAAAGTTTTCTAATAACAGTATGGAATATCAGTTTGGTATTATATGTGAATTTAAGTCCAGCAAAATGAGATGATATGTATGGATTGTTGAATGTAAACCTTCATCCAATTTCTAGTCATCAGTGCCATTGAGGTGGTTCCCGTTACAACAGTGGAAGAAAAAGTACATAATGAATTTTAGAGATCCAGTTTCTCAGACCTTCCAGACACGGTTCACGACGGACTCAGTAGCCACGTGTGACCCGTGGTTATTGTACCGGACAGTGCAGGCTAGGCCGTCTCTCTCCTGGTTCCAGAGACAGACCCTGCATTCCCAGGAGCATCTGGCTGAGCTAGCTCTCCCCAGAGGATCCTGAAGGAGAGAGCTCCAAGCCTTGGCGAGCCAGGTGAGGGCTGGGCTTCAGCCAACCTCCACAGCAGGCTGCCAGCCCCACTTCACTGGGACCCCTAGCTGCATTGTTTACCCAGCAGTCTCCGCACTGTCCTGCTAAACTGGTAAGGAAGAACAAGGGGCCCTGAGGGCTGTAAAGGGCCTCCTAAGAGGGATTGCATTCCTTGGAGATGAGCCTGACCTTGGGATGAACCCAACATGATGACCTAATCTGTGATTTCGCAACCTGTCGGCAGCGGGAAGCAGGTGGTGGCAGCAGCTGGGAGCTTTCTGGGAGCTGGGCTCTCCTCAGTCTGTCAGAGGGACTGAGCCCTGCTGAGAGAGAGTTTGTGGGCTGTGCAGCGGAAGGGGGCCCACCCAGGAAGCCGGGGGAATCACAGCCCGGACTTGTGTAGAGAAAGGTCTTCAGGGGAGGCAGGGCAGGGACTTATGGCAAGCACATGGCCGAGGCAAAGAGTTGCTGTGACTTGGAAAACCCCAGGCCCACTCTTCTTCATTTTGAGAAGCATCAGGGGTGTTCTTGGGGAGAAAAGAAGATCCTCAGTTGAAGCATATTCTTTAGATGCCTTTTAAATCGGCCACAGACAATCTTCCTGAATGAAGAGGTCCAAAAGGAGTCCACTCATTCACAGTCATGAGCAAAGTTACAGATGATGGGAGACAGAAGAAATCAGCACATAATCGTCACGGGCGTTGGGCCACAGCACTTCTGTGGAAGGTAGAGCTACAGAGTCAGGAAAGGGACCAGGCCTGGACTAGACACATGGCGACTACTGAAATGGACTTCAACAACTGGACTGAGTGTTGGTTAACTTATGACTTGTAACCAGGTGGCCCAGAGTCACAGCTGCTGGGGCACCAGCATTTACTTAAAATCCAACTATCTTAGGTAAATTATTAAGAATACTCTGAAGTTCCCTGACTCTTGGTGCATAACCTCCAGGGCAAAGTTGCCTGTTCCCTGGGAGTTTTAATCTGCTTTCAAATGCACTCCGCTTGAGGGTCAAAACTGCCTTTTCCTGTTTCTGTGCTTCCATGATTGCTCCAATGGTCAAACAACTCAAATAGTGTCTGAATTTCGAAGAAGATTAAAAATGGAGCCAGGGTTCCACTGCAGACCACAGAATTCCCCAAACCAAATGCTTTAGAACTTAATCTCTGATAGAAGAGGAGAGTGTCTATTCAAAGTGATTCCTGGGACACCTGCAGATGCTGGTCTTTGAGAGGCTACCTTTGACCACAGGACTCTATGGCCACATGGCCCATCAGTGCTCAGGTTCCCATCTTGGTGATATACTCACTCACAGCTTTCCAACTTTATGCCACATATTATTGCTATTAGTCACCAGCACCTTGCTTCGGGCTCCCAGTAATCCCATGTGTGCCGAATGGGACAGCCCATTAGGTTTGCAAGGCTGTGACCTCTCGGAAGCACATCTCCAAGTCTGTCTGCTGAGGCACCTCTAGGGGAGTTCAAACTTCCAATGTTTTGGTCAGTAGTTGCGTGTTAAATCACTTGTAACACCAAGCGAAGAGAAGGCCTCTCCCCCAGTATTCCCCAGTTCAGAAGGGAAGGCAACTGGAAGCTTTTAGAGAACTAGAACCAGTGATTGTTCATGACTTGGGCTTTACCTTGCAGCCAACAGAGGGATTCTCAAAAGCTTGGGACACATCATGAGGGTACACATTGAATATGATCTTGGCATTGAGAGTTAAAAATTTCCCTGGTGATTCTCCTGTGCAGTTAGGATGAGAATTATACTTCAAGTCAAGTTAATAACCCAAGAGTGATTGACTCCACTCCAGGAAATCTGTATTGAAATCAAGGGCCAAAGTGATCAGTTGAAATGTAAATTAGATCATATCCTTGACCCTTCAACACACCCTTTAAGTAACAACTGAAGCCCTTCTAGGTCATACAAGGCCCTAAACAATGACCACTGCCCACTCCTCTGGTCCTGTCTTCTGCTCTCTGGCCCTGCTGCCCTGACCTCTTTGCTCCTCTGTGGATATCTCACCTTGTTTTGAACGAGGAGTTTTGCAGTGGTTGTTCCCCACTACTTCCTTCACATTATTGTGGAAATCACATGATGTTTCCCCTGATCCTATGTCAGCACTTCTGTCCCCTCTTGCTGACTTACAATTTCCCATGGTTCTGGTCATCTTCTAACATACTACCTACATATATTCCCTTCCAAAGGAAGGTTCTCCTGTAGAATGTGAGAGTTATTGAACAATATCAGTAATATCATAGGAAAGTAAAATTTTACTGAAGATAATTCTAAAATTTCACATCAATGAGGAACTGTTAGAAAATCCCCATCAGATTCAGAAGAGTGAGCCAGTCATTTCTGACATCAGACAGATCTAAACTGAAAGCAGAGAATGTCTGAAAGACATTAATTGTGCTTTATTGACTATAAAAAAGCATTCAAGTGTGTGGATAATAACAAACAATGGGTAATATTGAGAAGATTGGGAATTCCATATAGACAATCATTGGACTTGAACATGGGGTGATGCATGATTTAAAGTCAGAAGCTGTGCCTCCTTTCACCATACTTATTCCATCTGTTTGCTGAACAAATAGTAGGAGAATGAAGATGGTTTGAGAGATAGACTCTATGAAGAAGCATGTGGCCTCAGGATGAGAGGAAGGTTCCTTTATAACATGTGAAATACAGAGGACACAACCTGGTTTGCTGAACGTGAAGCGGCTTGAAGTGCTTACTGATAAAACTCTTTAGTGTGGACTACACCTTACCATGAAGAAAATTAAACATCCTTTTAACTGTACAAATAAGCAACATGATAATAAGTGGAAAAAGGATAATAAATGGGGAAATGAATTTTTCCATGATGTCATTTTACTTGCACCCACAATCAACACTCCTATAGCAGTAGTCAAGAAAACAAATGACGTATGGCATTGGGCAAATCTACTTCAAGAAACCTCTCTAATGTGTTAAAAAGCAAAGATGGTACTTTGAGGACTAAGATATCCATGATTAGAACCTTGGTACTTTCATTGACTTTGTACGTATGTGTACAGTGGACAACGAATCAAGGAGACTGACGAAGAACTGCTGCCTTTGAATTATGGTGTTGGTGAAGAACAGTAAAGATACCATGGACTGCTAGAAGAATGGACACATCTGTTTTGGAAGTACAGCCAACTGCACCCTTGCTGTGAGAGTGGTGAGCTTTGTCTCATGTTCTTTGGTCACTTTTATTGGAAGAGATTAATTCATGGAGAGGGACATCATGCTCAGTAAAATAGAGGGTCAGCAAAAAAGGAAAAAAGGAGGACCCTCAACAAGATGAATTGATGCATTGTCTGCAACAGTAGGGTCAAACATGACAACAACTGTGAAGCCAGCACAGGGTCAGGCAGATTCCTTTAGTTATATATAGGATGGGTGTGAATTAGAGTTGACTTAAAGACACTTAGCATCAAACATAGATGACCTAAGAAATCATTTATTTATTAGTGATGGCAAATCATTTTTCTACCTCCAAGCTGTTTGTTGTGCTTTGGTGATGTGTGTGCTGCTGGGATGCTGGCAGCGATGCCACCAATATGTCAAATAGCAGCAGGTTTACCTCTGGTGGACATGTTTCACTGGAGCTTCTAGATTAAGACAAACTAGAAAGAATAAAACCCTGTGTATCACACAGACCAGTGTCCCAGGGAGTTGATAGTAGGTAAGCACCCAGGGTTGGAAGTCAGTCAAAATCCCTCGTAACTGCATAGCTGCCACAACGGGCTTGGTGTGTGAAACTGGTACAGGACCAGGCAGCATCTTTCTTTGTTGTACATGGGGTCACCATCAGTCAGAGCCCAGATTCAAAGGCAATTAGTAAAAATTAATTATGTGTCTGCCTTTCCTTTTTTCATTGATGTACTCCTGGTATATAGGATGTAGCTGGCATGATGGATGCTTTGCAAATAATTATTTTTTTTGTAAATAATTATTAAATAAATGAAAGCGTGCGCAGCCCTAAGTTGAACAGGCCTTTGTACCAATTCAGGTGATGATCTTAGTTTTTTAGTGTCCCCACCCAAAGACTAAGTAGAATGAGAAGCTGGAAAATGGGAAGGTGGACACTGTGCAAGATCAGAAGCAGCAAGAAATTACTATTAAAAATAGCACAGAGGGATAAGCAGTGAAGAAAATGGCACAAAAGAACACCAATTTCTTCTTTTTTGAGAAAGGAGTGTGGTGCCATAGAAAGGGAGGGTATGGAACAGCCCATTCCTCTCCAGTGCGGACAGAACTGTGAGAAGCCCATCTGGTGGGAGGTCCTTGCTCTTCACTATGTCCTTGACCCCTCCTCGGGGAAGTAGCTCTACTTGACAGCCAGCACGTGTTGTTGTCACTTGCTGTTGAGTTCTTTCTGATTTATACTCACTGCCAAAAAGTCAATTAGGATTCAAAGAGACCCCAAAGGACAGAGTTGAGCTGCCACTGTGGGGGTTTTCAAGTCTATAAAACTTTATGGCAATAGAAATCCTCGTCTTTCCCCCTCAGAGAGACTCCTGGTTTCAAACTGCTAACCTTGCGGTTAGCAGCTGAACTGTAACCCACTGTACCACCAGGGTTCCTCTCTGAGGCATAAGCAACCCTATATATAGCAGAACAAGATTACCACCTGGTCCTATTCCGTTCTCCCAGTTTTTGACACATTTGGTCCCATCGTTGCAGTCACAGTGTCAATCCACTCTATTGATGAGGCATTTCCTCTTTTGCATGGCCCTCTCTACTTTACAAAGCATGATGTCCTTTTCTGATGTCATGTCCAATGTACATGAGACAAATGCTTGCTATCCCCATTTCTAAAGTGCATTTGGGCTATAGTTCTTCCAAGACAGATGATCTTCAGCAACATCATAATTTGAAGGTATCAGATCTTCTCCAGTCTTCCTTATCGTTGAAACCAGGAGTCTCTCTGAGGGGGAAAAACGAGGATTTCTATTTCCATAAAGTTTTATAGACTTGAAAACCCCCACAGTGGCAGCTAATTTCACATGTATGGAGCAATTGACACTACTATGGCATAGGTCAGGGGTATCTTAGTCTTCAAAGTGACATCTTTGCTTTTTAACACTTAAAAAGGTCTTCGGGAACACATTGAACCAATGTGATGAGCTATTTGATTTCTTGACTATTGCTTTCATGGATGCTGATTATGGATGGGAGTAAAATGAAATCCTTGAAAACTTCAGGGTTTTTTTTTCTGTTTATCATGATGTTTACTGGTTCAGTTATAAAGATTAAAACATTCTTTAAGTTGAGCTGTAGTTTAGACATTGATCTTCATCAGCAAGTGCTTCAAGTCTTCTATACTTTTAGCACACGAGGTTGTGTCATCTGCATTTTACAGATTATTGCGTTGTCCTCCAATCCCGAGGAAGCAGTCTTTTTCATATAGTCCAGTCTTCAGATTCTTTGCTCCATATGTTAGATAGGACTCTCTAGAGAAACAAAACCATGACACTTATGATGGTATATGTATAGAGATAGAGATAGATATACAGTATACAAAATAAATAGCTTATTAGCCTATAGAGCAGTACAAATGGCTCAGTGCAGCTCACTTGTGTGAGACAGCTAATATACTGGCACTCCTTCAAGTCTTGAGAGCCGTCAGGTGCAATTCAAAGAAGCAGACAGCTGAGTCCCCTCTAGAGCAATTCAGGAAATCCAGCCACAGGCAGCAAACAACAAGGCAAGTCACCAACAGTCAGCCAGATGATAGGGTTTGATAGTACCCAGCTCAAATGATGTATACTCCAGTAGTATGGTGAAGCAGGTCTTAAAGGAATCTCAAACAATAGTGACACAGTCCATGGCTTAAGTTTCCTACAGCTAGTGTAGCTTGCAAGTTGAGGAAGAGAACCAACTAAGGCAGCCACACACTGGTTCGATCATCAAAGAGCAAGAGACAAGAAAGGCTAGGTTCACCATGCCATTTATCTCTCTGCTCTTCAATTAATCACATATGTGTTCATTGGCCAGATTGGCACAATAAACCTACCTCTCACACTACACAAACATATGAAAGAAACAAAAATAGTAAAAGGATACAATTTTGATTCAAAATGTTTCTCATTTTAGATCATGCTGTAACTCTTTGTTCTGTTCCAAAGACTGTAATTTGGTCTCTATACTGAGTATAATGAGCACAATTAGCTGCTACTGGAATTCCTATTCTTTTCAATATTACTTACAATTTTTTATAATCTACACAATCGAATGTTTTTACATTCTCAGTGAAACTCAGCTAAGCATCTTTATGTTATTTTCAACTTTAAATAAAAATGTATCTGACTTCAGTAATAATGTCCTTCTTTCCAAGTCCTTTTCTGAATTTGGCTTTAATTTCTGGCCATTCCTGTTGATGTACTGATGCAACTGTTTTTAAATTACTTTCAACGAAAATTTACTTGTGTGTAATAACAATGGCATTGATTCTTTCCACATTCTATTGAATCACCTTTCTTTGGAATGGGCATGGAAATCAATTTCTTACAGCTTTTTAGCCAAGTAGCTGTCTGCCAATGTTCTTGGCATAGATATGGGAGCATTCCCAGTGCTGCATCTGTTTATTGAAACATTTCAATTGGTATTCTGTCAATTCCTCAAGTTTTGTTTTTCACTAATGCCATCAGTGCAGTTTGAACTTTTCCTTTCAGTGTGTAAGTTCTTGACTATATGCTACCTTTGAAAATTTTTGAACATTGATTAATTATTTGGGGTACAGTGACTTTATTTCTTCCATGTTCTTGTCATTTTTCTCTCATTTTTCAGTATCTTATCCACAGAATCCTTCAGTGTTGTAACTTGAGACTTGACTTTTTTTCTTCAATTCTTTCAACAAACACTGAAGTACCAGAAGACCTTCATAGTGACTAAGACTTTTCTGAAGGCTATGAATTCTAGCTTCTCTTCACCGTATATAGTCACAAATAGACTACACGTTGTGGCACTCTATACTGACCAGGGTTTCCATGGTATATATATACTTTGTAGTTCTAAAAATTCTTTATTCTCATCCTTAACATTCTGAAACTTTGAAAAAAACAGAAATAGGTAATGTTGAATATTATTTTGAAATAGAGTTTCATGACTCACTTTGTTTATACAAATCAGAACTGTGTTGTTTTCACCCTTTGGCAAGTCACACTACAACTCTCTCTTTCTCTTTTTCTTTATACAGCACTCACATTGCAACAAACAACAAAACACATGGAAATGACATAAAAGGGGAAAGATAAAAATGAAGAGATGCAAAGGGCCAAGTCACGAGGATTCCTTCTATAAACCCCCTTATTCCTCAAATGAGACTTGCTTGCTCTTCCCAAATGCCAATGCTCCTTTTTACAGTCCTGGACAGGTAAGATGCAGCTCCGGGGTCAGTAGGTGTGAAGCCAATTTCACATCACGGCTTTAGGTATTATGGCTGCTTCTCTCTCTCTCTCTCTCTCTCTCTCTCTCTGCTCTTCTCCTTCTCCTCCTTCTCTCTTTCTCTCCACCTCTCCCCAACCCTCCTTGACTTCTCTTGAAGAACTCCATTCGCATTGATGACTTGTCCAAGCCTTAAACAGCAACGTTGGAACAACTCAAGGTCAGTCCTGGTTGTAGGCCTATATCAGAACAGCTTTGGAGCAAAGGACCTCAGTAAGAAATCATCTGCTTGGGATTTCAGGACCTGAGGGTGACTCCTTGCTCAAGGCTGGCCAAGTTCCTGCTCAGGGCAGCCCATAACTGCTCAGGAGGGCCCCCTTACACTCCATGCAGGCCCCATGCTTCAATTAGGCCACACAGTACTACCACTTTGCTCTGAGGGGTGCTTCAGCCTGGTGCTGCTGTTTCCAAGCCCAAGCCTCTTATTTCTAAGTATTACAGCTTTAGGGTTCAAATGTTGTCACACGATAGCTGTGGTCTCTGCTGATCTAGTGCTATGACTACGCCAGATTGATTCCAGCTATCTTCCAGGTCTGACAGGTTCTCAGCATAGAATTCCAACTCTCTAGAGCAGGGGCGCTCAATACATCGATCATGATCTACTATTCCATGGCAAATATAGTGTGGGTAAATCACATGCCATTAAATTTATATATAGTGCAACCAACCAGATGCAATCTTGGGTGCCAAGCGCATTCATAAACAACTGCACTAAGTGCAGCAAAACTCTCAAGATAAGTTATCCCCAGTTTTTAAACCTTGGCTTTTTTTCTCTCCTAAATGTAAGAAAGAGTATTAAAATGAGTAGGGGAGCTGGACCAAGTAAGAAGACGAATACCTTTCACTTTCATACAGAATGGAAAATTTTGAAACTACAAGCTGATATTCAGCTGGAATCCAGAGTGCACGAACAGTTCTGGAACTTACTCACAGAGGGAAAGTACTCAAACATGAGAAAATGTGCTACCTCCTTGACTGCATTATTCAGCTCCACTTATTTATGTGAGTCAGCCTTTTCCCACATAAAGATCATTCAGTCCAAGTACCATGAATGATGATCATTTGGAAGTGTGCTTGAGGCTGACTGTCCAGACTATGTATCTCTGGCTCATTCCATTCAGTGCAAGTCATCAGAGTAAACTCAGGTAATGATAAAAAAATGTACATAGCATATAGGCTTAGTAGTAGAACAGCAGCTGGACATTGGACCTCTACTCAAGTACTTCCTAAATGCAAGAACACTTTGTTCTATTAAATTGGCATTCCATGATGCTCACCTTCCCTACCCGATTACTGAAGACAAATGTGTGCCTAAGCAATGGTGGTGAAGAAAGATGATGGTGCCTGGCTATCAAAAGATGTAGCATTTGGGGTCTTAAAGGCTTGAGTAAACAAGCGGCCATCCGGCTCAGAAGCAACAAAGCCCACATGGATGAAGCACACCAGTGTGTGGACAATGAGTTGTCAAAGGGATCAGTTATCAGGGTTTAAGAACTAAAAACCATAACATTGCATGCTCACTTTCCTGATATGATCACTGATGACAAATGTGTGCATAAGCAACTGTGGTGAAGGAAGCTGATGGTGCCCGGCTATGAAAAGATATAGCATCTGGGGTCTTAAAGTCTTGAGTAAACAAGTGGCCACCCAGCTCAGAGGCAACAAAGCCTACGTAAAAGAAGCACATCAGTCTGAGTGACCACAAGTGCTGAAGGGATCCAGTGTCAGGCATCAAGGAACTAAAATTATATCATTATAAATAGGGGGGAGTACAGATTGGTGACCGAAAGCCCATCAATAGGTGAAGCGACATCCTCTTA
Source organism: Nesogale talazaci (assembly GCA_004026705.1). NCBI lineage: Eukaryota > Metazoa > Chordata > Mammalia > Afrosoricida > Tenrecidae > Nesogale > Nesogale talazaci. The sequence continues at coordinate 113,034 of PVJH01003008.1, read as the reverse complement.
CAGAGGGTTTGCAGGAGGAAATGAACCAGTTAAAGTACAGTGTAGTAACAATGAAATATGCAACTTTCCTGTAGTTCTCAAATGTTTCCTCATACCCACTATCATGCTTCCGGTCCTACCAGACAAGACCAACTAGAACAGGGGATGTACACTGGAGTCGGAAACATGGGCAATTTAGGATAGATATTTCCTCAAGACGAGTGATGGGAGTGGTGATACCGGGAGGATGGAGGGATGGTGGAGTAGAAAGGGGGAACTAATTTCAGGGATCTACATATAACCTCCTCTCTGGGGCATCGCCAGCAAGGGAGTGAGTGAAGGGACACATTGGACAGTATACAATATGAAATAGCAATTTGTAAATTATTAAAGGTTCATGGGGTGAAGGGAGGAAGAGAAATAAGGGGAGGTGGAACTGGGGGCCTAAGTGGAGGGAGGATGTATTGAGAGTGATGATGGCAATAAGTGTGCAAATGAGATATGCATACAATTGATATATGTATGGATCATGAAGGGAGGTGTATGAGTACCAATAAAATGATTCATTTTTTTAAAAAGGGGGGGAGGGGAAAGAGGGACCTTTTTTTTTAAGAGGGGCTTATACCAAGGGCTCAAGTGGAAAATGTTTGGAAATGTATGTGGCAACATGTGTGCAATGTGCCTGATGTACTGAATGTTATAATAGCTGTAAGAACCTCCAATAAAATTATTTAAAAAAATATACATAGATAATTGTATTGTATTGTACAATATGGATTCATGTGAGAATTCTCAATGCATTTACAAATAAATGTAATAAATATATGTTTTGCATTTTTGTAGTTGGTAGATCATTTTGACTTGATCATTTTATAAGTAGCTTGCATGTTGAAAAAGTGTGAGCTCCTTGCCCTACAGGTTGACCTTGCTCCAAGTGCTTGTTAATGAGGAAGCCCCAAGAATCACTTAACCAATTCCTTCTCAATTTGGAGGCAGAGCCCTCCCTAGCATGATTGGAACCCAATGAATCCCCTCATCCAGTTGAAAGTTCAACTGTAGCTGGATCCAAGTCCTTGCTTATATAGGGTATGGCAATTACCTTGGGTTTTAATAATTTATAGGTCAGTGGGAGGCATCTGTGGACCAGACAACCTCATATGGGTTGTCTGGGTTATAGTCAGATCCTCTCATTTCATTCCTGGAACATGAATCCTCGACATAGCACCCCCACCACCCCCACATGCATATTAATCAAATGAGGGAAAGAATCCACAAATGTTCACCAGCAAACTAAACAACATACACAATGGGGTGTATCCATACCAGGAGATAGCATGCAGCCATTGAAAGGAAGTTCATCCAAAACACAGTACAGGTGGGATGAGCATATAAAACTTTGAAAAATGGAACACCCCAAGGGACACTTATTGCATGATTCCATATATGTGAAAAACCCTAAGCAAGTAAGTCTGTAGAGACAGACTACCAAATCGTGGTCCTCAGGGCAATGTGGGAGGGGATAGTGTAGAGTAGAAAAGTTCATGGCTACAGGTTTCTGTGTGAGGGGATGAACAGGCTCTGGAACCAGGGAGCAGTGGTGGCTGAAAAGTATTGTGAAGGTACAGAAATCCTTTGAATTATTCACTTTAAAATGACGAACTCCCCCGTGGTTCAATTTGTTTGTTTGTTTGTTTGTTGGCCAAACAACAGACAGATCTGTAAGGGGGGATATCACATTGGAGAGGTATGCACTCTTAAGAATAATAAAGCATTTAAGATCAATGATTGTCCAAGGACAAAGTTCAAAGGGCAGAAAAGGAGGATCCGAAACAGAAAACAAGCAAGGAGTGCTTTCTCATTGTGGGCGCTGCAATCAAAGACATGAAACAAAGTAAGTAGTCAGTGCTGAACGGAAAGGAGCCCTGGTGTGGAGTGGGTATGAGACGGGCTGTGATGCACACTGTCAGCAGTTCTAACCCATCAGCACCTCAGAGGGAAAACCACGGCTTTCTGCTCTCAGACACGATTACAGTCAGAAACCCACAGGGGACTGCGAGGAGTCACGTTGACTCAGTGGCAGTGAGTTTGGAGTTTGGTGTGACTGAGTGGAAAACACATCTAATCTGTACAACTTTGCTCAGTTCACAATAAAGACTTAAAATTAAAAGCAGTTCAAACTTTCTGGGCCAAGCACGACAGAATTGAAAACAAAATAAAACCAAACAAAACATCACAGTGTTCGTAGTTTACACAGAAGACATCCATCTACCCAGGAAAGTCCCTCTGAAGTTGTCCCCATGTCTCTCTTTCACAAATGCACAGCAAAAAAAAAAAAAAAAAAGGAAACGCACTGACCCACAGCCACAGATTGTTCATTTTTGTCTTATTTTTTTTGGGGGGGAGGGGCATTACTGTATTTTTGTCTTTTTATCCACTCTGACAATCTTTGTCTACTTTTAAAAATATATTATTTCACTATTTTTATTACTATTTTTGATTGGACATTGAATAAAGAAATCTGAAGAAGAATTGGTGCATTTGAATTGTGGTGCTGGAGAAGAATATTGAAAGTGCCATGGACTATTAAAAGGACAAATAAGTCTGTCTTGGACATAGTATGGTCAGAGTGTTCCTTAGAGGCAAAGATGGCAAGACTTTATTAAACAAACTTTGGACATGTTGTCAGGAGAGTCCAGTCCCTGGAGAAGAACCTCACACTTGGCAAAGTAGAGGCCCTGTGAAGGACAGCAAGCCCCTTAAGGAGACAGACTGACCCAGTGGCTGCAACATTGTGGGCTTGAGCAGAGAAAACAGTTGTGGGGATGGCGCAGGACTGGACAGTGCTTTGTTCTGTTGTATACAAGCTCTCTGGGGGTTGGAACAACAACAAATTTATGTTATTATCTATCTATTATTATTATTGATTATTATTGGACATCCAATGTAATTACTGGTTTACTTGAAATTGTGTAGTCTATTATAAGGAGCCCTGGTGACACTGTGGATTAGGCATTGGACTGCTAACTAAAACGTCAGTGGTCTAAATCCACCGCTGCCCTCTAGGGAAAAGAGTGAGGCTATCTGCTTCCTTAAAGATTTACAGTCCCAGCAAACCTGAGGGGTGTGGCAGAAAATTCGAGCAGGCTTGATAGCAGTGGGCCTGCTTTGGCTTTGGTCAGCTATTATACTCTGCATTTCTTGTACCTCCTGCCCTGCCTTCTTTTATATTCATCAAAGACTTTCCTCTCTTGTTAACATGCTTGCTATTTATTCTTGTCTAATTCTTTTAGAGGCTATCCTAGATTGAAACGTAAGCCATTGATTGAGTCAAATCAGATAGGACTCCCTGGTGATGGTTAAAATCAAGAACACTTTAGCTTTGTTTACCCCTCATGCCTTAGCTCTTATGTATCATGCAAATGATTAAATATTGTGAGTCCATATGTATAAAACTATATTGCTGTTGCTTTGGACCCTTAAAATCAATTTTGATATATATATTTATCCACATTATTATATCTATTTTAATATTATTATATTATATTTGTTTATTTTGCCTTTTAGTGCTTATTGTCATTCTATGATTTCCTTCAGGATCTTTTTATTTTCTCCATCCACCAAAAGAAATTTATTAAATATTTCTTATCATGCAGAGAGCTTGAAATGAATCATCTGCTTTTGTTTGCCAGAAATAATCTTAATTTTTGCCTCAATATTTGAGGGGTATTTTTACTGGTTGTAAAATTCTAAGTTGGTAATTTTTTTCTCTAAGTGCACTAACAATGTAATTATCTTTTCTCTTGGCATCTGTCATTCTTCTGAAAGACTCCTGTAAATCTTTACTTTCTTTTCTTTTAAGTTACTGTGCTCTCTTACCTGAGCTATTCTAAAACCTTGCTTTAATATGATGTTTGTCATAGTCTTGCTTTGATGTGCCTGCATGATATCTTCTTTCCATTACTTCTTGGGGCTTGTAGAACTTTCTTGTGTGTTGCTTTTCATCATTTTCCCAAACTGCTGGCCACAATCACTTTAGATATGATTTTCCACCACGGAATCTGATTTCAGAACCTTTTGGTGGTTTGTGTGTGACTCGTGTGACCTGTCCCACCTATCTCCTGTGCTCGTCTATTTTCCAACCTTATCAATATTTGAACTTGGGTTCTGATATGAACTATTGACCAGTCTTCTGATCTATCTAATATTCAATTAAACTTATCTAACAAGTTCTACCCTTAAGGGATTTTACATTTTGCTAATATACATTTGATCTGTCTCTTAAATGAAAAAGAAGATTCTAATTCACCAGCGATATTCTCTAGCATTTAATTTTTTCATCAACTTTCTTCAAGGTTTTGATCATGTTAATCAAATTAGGCTGAACTTTATGAAACTGCTACTATCCTACCATATTTCACACTAGAAATGTCAGTATCATGTGGTACAATTTGAGGTTACTTAAGAAAACCTTATCAACTAACCCCATTTTCTGAATCATCTGTAAAACTGTTTCTATTTTCTGTCCCCCTCTCCACTTTTGGTTTTAACTATGTGATCCTAATTTTTTTAAGAATAATTTTTTGGGGCTCTTAAAATATTGCATAAAACAGTTTTATCAAGCATATTTGTACATATGTTGCCATCATGATTTCCAAAATGTTTTCTACTTGAGCCCATGTATCAGCTCTTTTTTCTCCTTCCCTCCCCCACCCTTCCACCCTCATGACTCCTTGATCAATTATATATTGTTATTTTTTTTGGTTTTTTTGGGGGGGGCGTCACTGGTGGTGGGAGCAGGAGGCCCAGCCTTTGCTCCTGTGGAGCCACTGCTGGAATTGAACCTCCATCCCAGTGGGCTGCAGTCCTGCACACAACCACTACACCACCGAGGCTCAGCCCTGTTATTATTATTTTGTATCTGTTGTCTCCCATCATCTCCATTTGTGTTATTCATTCCCTTGGGGCTTCCTATCCAACCCTTTCCAATGGGTTACCTTCCTCCTTCCCCCACCCTGACCAATCTCTGACCAGGATAGCCTCATGATATCACTACTCACAGTACTGTTCACACTACTCACACTACTGAATCCCTTGTGTTGAGAACACCTATCTGCACCTAGGTGGGTTCGTTGTCTAGCCAGATTTGTAAGGTAGAACTGGAACTTGGTAGTGGTTGGGGGTGGGGGTAGGGAAGCATTAAGGAACTACAGGAATGATGTGTGCTTCATCAGTGTTAAACTGCCCCTTGGTTGAATCATCCCTTCCTTATAATCCTTTTGTGGGGGGAATATCCAATTGACTACAAATGGGCTTTAAGTCTTCACTCCAAATCCCTTAGTTCACATTGATAAAATTGTTTCTTTGGGATCTTTTGATATCTTATACCTGACCCTGTGAACACCTCATAATCACACAGGCTGGTGTACTTCTTCCATGTGGGCTTATTTTATTCCCTGCTAGCTAGCTTCTTGTTTAACTTCATGCCTTTATGACTATAGATGCTATATCTTTTGATAATCGGGCACAATCCACTCTCTTCACCATATTTTCTTATGCACCCATTTGTCTTTGGTGAGCATATCAGGAAGGTGAGTATCAAGAATGCCAGGTTATTGGAGCAAAGTGTTCTTGTGTTAATAGAGGCTTTGAGTAGAGGTCCAAGGTCCATCAGCTATCTTAATAGTTAATATATAGATATATGTACATTGGCCTCTTACCTTTCATTATAAATTACTTTATTTACATATACACCTGCCTATAGCTATACCTCTATAAATAGTTTTTGCCTCCTATTTCTTTCCTCTATTTCCTTTCACATTTTCCTATCCCACTATCATGCCCACACTCATTTGACTCTCAGTAATTCCTCTCAGATCCATTGCACTTGATTAAACTCCACTACTTTAATATGCCCTTCTCATCATCAATTTTAAGTTTCTCGTTGTTCCCCTATCCTTGATTACTCCCAACTCCCCTCCTCACCTCTCCTCTCCCATGTCTTCCCTAAACTGTGCATCCCATTGTTTTCTCCTTGGGATTACTTGTCCTGCCTATCTTATATAGATAGACATAGGGTAAAAGAAGAAACAAAAAAAAAAACAGGCAAAGAAAAACATCAAAATAAGCAAACAAGAAAAAAAATTGATTGTTCCAGGCGTGTCCGCTGACCTTTATGTATGTTTTCTGATCAAGTCTGATGAGGTGTCAAGTCCTGTTCCCCAAGTCAAAAATCTATTTGCAGGATTCCTTGGGACTTGATTACTTCACTCCCTTTGCTGTACAGTTGCACTCCCTTTGCGCTTCATCTGGCTCTGTATAGGGCAGACTGGGCACACTTTCCACACAGTATCTCCAGTGCTGCCTCCGGTTGTGCTAAGGGAACCTCTTATTTCTTGGTGGGGTCATACAGTCCTCTCTGTTCATTGGCAGCTTTGAGCAGGGTTGTCATCCCTGGGGTTTGATAGGCCATGATGAGGTTCTCTCTCTCTCTCTCTCTCTCTCTCTCTCTCTGTCTCTCTCTCCTTCTTAGCACATGCCCATGTGGTCTGGACAGGCCCTACTCTCTCCCTGGGTTATATCTTCAGTGCTGTCCTCTTAATTGCCTTCTTCTGGTGAGGCAGTAGCAGAGCTTGGCCTGGGTCTGGCCCTGTCTTTCTCACCCTAAATTTTGGTGTGGGTAATATACTTTTAAAATTGAGTTTAACTGAACAAATCACATATCTCTTAATGTGTAACATGCCTGAATTTTATGTATGTATACAGCTGTATAATGTTTACCAATGTCTAGACAGAGAATATTTATGCCATTATGAACTGGCCAAGAAGAGTTGGGATGACATTATGGTTGTTTTTAGCTTTGTTTAAATGTAATTGAACAGTGTGTACTTTTTACCTGGTTTTATATCTTTTAGTTCATCCATATATTGTTGTTATGAAATTGTAAGGACATTTAAAAAGAACATTATTTCAGTCTCTCAATGATACCAAACTGCCATTTTGATGTAGTCTACATCAAAGAGAGCAGAATTATTCAGAAAAGGATTAGAGAGATGGAAACATGTCTTTCAGAAGTGTGTAGAACTAGAGATATGCAAGAAATGATAACTTCACAGTTTGGTACTTTTGTTTTATAAAAGTTTATGATTTGTTATATTATTCATTTCCCATTGTGTCAAACACTCCATTGAGGGTCTCTTCCTTTTTCTCTGCTCATCTAGCTTACCAGGCAGGGCATTGTTTCACAGGGTTTCTCTCTCCTCATAACACTTCCAATGTACATGAGATAAACGATATATTAGGTCACTAAGATATATGAATGCATTCTTTGAAAGTTTGTAATGGCTGTACTCCGTGATTACAATGCAAAAACAGAGAAAGGTTGGATGCTAATAGGTCCCATTGAGTTTGGACTCATAGCAAGGCTATGTACAACAGAAAGAAACACTGCCTATCCTGAATCACCCTCACACTCACGCCTGTGTTTGAGGCCCGAGTTGTAGCCACTGTGTTAATCCATGTCACTGAGGGTGATCTTCTTTTACCTCTATCAAACATGATGTCCTTCTCCAGGGACTGATTCTGTTACAATTGGTATATTAAAATTATATCAGTACCATACTTTTAATGAAAAAACACATGACTATTTGAAATGGATACACATTTCTTATAAATCAGTAAAATCAATAGACATATTTCTTATAAAAAGGTAAAGGTGACTACAACTACAAATGTAGCCTTTTTGAAAAATAATGAGTCAATAATGAGTACAATTTAGGTAGTACAATAATGAGTACAATGTAGTAAACAAAAGAATAAAAGGCTGAACCTCAGAGGTGCTTAGGGCTTTCATTTCACAAATCTTCTAAGACACATTTTGAAGACTTTTCCCAAGCTTGTTTTAGTCTGGAAACTCTGCTGAAACTATTCAGCACCATAGTATCTATGACAGCAGATGGGAGGCTCCTGCAAATGAGATGCATTGAGTAAGCATCAAACCTGGGTCTCTTGATTGAAAGTATCTCTTACACTTTTCATTAGATGGGTTTTCGGTGGTGATAGCCCAGCGTGACTTCAGGAATTTTAGTGTTCATATCATCACCTCCGTACTGATCTTCCCTTTCATGATATTTTAAATATGCTGTTTTCCTCAAAGTTTTTTCAAAGCTATAACATCTATGAACATGAACTTTTGATGAGGTTATCATGTAAGCTAACTTCAAATCACACTAGTGTTGGGTGAGCTGTAATGTATGCTCAGTGGTGTCCTAATGAAAGACAAAAAGAGACAGCAATGGGCAGGAGGAAGAAAATCATGTCACAAGTGCAAGTCAAAGAAACCCTGGTCTATCAGAATCATGCAGACAACTATATAGGGTCTACCCAGAAAAAATAGGGCCCTATTGGCATTTTTAATTCAGATCTAAGCCATCAGAAGTGGGAGATTAATTTCTGTTCTTGTAAGGCACCTAAATTGTACTTTTCACAGCATCCTGGGAAAGAATACAATAAGATTTGAGTTAAGAATACTCAACTCTGGTACAACCCCTGTTGTTGTTAGATGTCTACAACTCCATTCTGATTCATAGGGACCCTATCTATGCACAACAGAAGGAAATGCCGCCTGCTCCTACACCAGCCTCACAATTGTTATATTTGAGCCCAAGGTCAGCACATCTCATTGAAAGTGTTTTTCTTTTTTGCTTTACCAAGCATGATATCCTGTTCCGGGGACCTGTCCCTCCTAATTACATGCCTAAAGTACATGAGGTGAAGAGTCATCATCGTTACTTCTAAGGAGCATTCTGACTGTACTTCCTCCAAGACCAATTAATTTGTTCTTCTAGGAGTCCATGATACTGTCAATATTCTTCACCAATATTATAATTTAAATGCATCAATTCCTCAAGCTTCCTTTTCTATTGCCTAGTTTGCACACATGTATCAGGTGATTGAAAATACCACGGGTTGGGTCAGGAGTACCTTAGTCCTCAAAGTGAGTCTTCCTTCAATGTTATGCAAATTGCCCTCACTTTGAAATTATTGAGCCAACCCTCCCTCAAAACAAAACAAAAAAATAAACTCACTGCCATGAAGCGGATGCCATCATAGTGACCCTGTAGGATAGGGTAGAACTGCCTCTATGAGTTTCTAAGATGGTAACTCTTTTTTTTTTTTTTACTCCCTCCTGCCCCCGATGGTAACTCTTTATGGAAGTAGGAAGCCCCATCTTTCTTGCCTGAAGCTTCTGGTGGTTTCAAACTGCTGAGCTTGTGGTTGTCAGCTCAATTCCTAATCATTGTGTCATCAGGGCTCCATTTGCAACTTACTCCTTATCATGATTACCTTCAATTATTGCCTATGCAGCTTTGAAATTGTGCAAAGACTTCATGACTGTTCTCACACAAAATCAGCTGCCTAATAAGTTTTACAAGCTGCCTATAAATCTTTACAGAAGCTGTTAGTAACACCTTTCTCCCATGGAGTGGCTGGTGGGTTCAAACTGCCGACCTTTTGGTTAACAACTGAGTACTTTAACCATTATGCCACTAGGACTCCTCTTTCTTGCACTAAAGTAAGACTAAATGAGTACTTCTCTACACATTTGTCTTAAAGACATATTTAACCCAGGTTTTGTCCGTGCAGATATGCTCCAGGTGAAAACTAGGCATTTGCTTTGAAAGCACAGGTTCCAGGAGCATTCCTTACAGACATGATAAGTAAGATTACTGTAGGTTTTACTCCCTCCTGTAGAGCAAGTTCTTCTGACACCCTTCTGCTTATTTCCATCTGTAAATGGAGGCACCACAAACTCCTGGATCTTCATCCACATTTTGCTACCTTGGTTCTGTTTTTAATAGTTAGCAAAACTATACTTCTTCCCCACCATGGACAGACACCTTGTCATCATTAGTGTGCACTTCTAAACCACTCCTATTGCTAGGAGATAGAAAAGCTGAGCATTAGTATTTGTTCCAGTTCTTGACAATTACCAGCTAAGCTGCTTGTTTGATTAATTTTATACACGGACTCAAAGTCACAAACAGTGAAATGAAGGGCCTGAGGGCTTTCTCTAATTTTGTGCTATCAGCTCCTAAGTTTCATCTGTACCAAGGTGGATAGTTGAGATGAATGGATGGAAAGAAATATGACACAGAGAGACCCCGAATAGATGCCCCGAATGTCAGGAGACATTCATCTTGACACGCACCATCAACTCTCTCTGAGGAGCTTACGTCACCCTCTCTGGCCATCATACTCCATTTGGTTGGTTAATCTCTCATAACTTGAGACTCATGATTAACCCTGTAACTTAGCTGTCCCCTGGTATACCTCTACTTCTTTGAGTTTGAGGAAGTTACAGATCATGCACGTAAATCTTTCCCTAATCTTTTCCTGCACATCAGTCCTTCTTAACTCAAGCCATCTGACTCTTTCATGCCGTCCAGTGTTATCTTTCCCTTTTGTGGTTTCAACCACAAGCACCATTGATGCCAATGCCACGCATGACGGGACGCTTTAGCAAACATCTCCTGAGCACCTAATGTGTGCCTGGCCTTGCTTGCTGTGCTGTTGAGAGAGTAAAAGGAAGCCAAACTCATGCCAACTCACAGCCATGACTCTTTGTTCTGAGACTGTCACTTTGGGGAGTAGGAAGCTCGGTCTTTCTCCTGTGGATCTGCTGCTAGTTGTTCCAAACTGCCGACCATCCGGTTCTTGGCCCCAAGGGTAAGCACTACCCCACTAGGCTCCCGTTGAGAGAGGGGAGATGCTTCAAGTTTGACCCCTGCTCTCCACCAGAGGACCCTTAGTTAAAGTCAGCTGCTGTCCAGTCAACCGCAACTCATGACAGCCCCACATGAGTAGAGCCCAAAGCAAAACTCGAGGCTCTTGCTGGCTGCTTTCTCAGAAATCGATCACCAGCCGTGTCTCTGAAGGCATCAATTCCATGAACATTTCAGTTAGCAGTCAAGTGTGCTCACCATCTGCACCACATAGGGCCTCTACCCTCAGCAAAGGGAGGTTTTACTTTTCATCCAACAGATGTGTTTTTTCATTGAGTAAAGTGAAAGTATGGTCAATGAGTGCCTTTTTGCAGGACCTTGGAAGAGATGACATTTGGGCAGCCTTGGACAATGGGTGGGTAGGTGTGTGATGGCAGTAGCCATGAGTTGGGAGAACAACTGCAGAGGGCACTGCATGTAGGGGAAACACAGTTCTGGTATGACTAAAGCTTTAGGTGTGTAGGGGGAGGAGCATGAGGGCAGACACTGTGAGAGAGGTTCGTTCATCCCTCAGCACTGAATGAGGCATAAATAAAGATAGGAGGTGATCCATTTACCATCTTGCAAAAATTTCAAATGAAGTGGTTAGATGACTCCTGAACTCCTCAACCATTAGTGAGAATATAAAAAGGTTAAGAATGTGAAGATGAGGAAAAGATATATAAGGTGGATCTTTTAAAAGAAAAACTTGGTTGTGGGTGAAATTCACAGTTTCTGACCTCAGGCAAGAGAGAACTTCTGCAATGGGATCGCTTGGAGAGTTTGGTATGCCCCAAACGGAGAGGGCACAGGACACTGGAGCTGGCCATACCTGGGAAAATAAAGGGTAGAAGACACAAGTTGGCTGATTTGGCAGCAATGCAAGGGATACTTGCAGCAGAGTTGGGACATGTCTGTCACCCTAAGTCCCCTGGGGTCCAACAGGGTAGGAGTGTTTCCCAAGGAGGGAGTGCATTCTTGTAGTGGACTTCTCCAGGGTATAGTCCTCACACAGAGACTCCATTAGGATGTGTGCCAGTCAATGGGGAAATGCATTTTCCACTTCTTGGAAAAATTCTTCAGAGAAGAACTCATGCAAGCAGTCTTCAAAGGACAATGTCAGCTTGAAGTATCTATCGGTCAGGTGCAGCTTCTCTGAGCCCTGAGCATCCCTGTCCCTTGCTCCATCTCGTTTGCTGTTATTGCTTAGTGCTGTCTGCTTGGTTCCAACCCACAGCGACCTGATCCTGTGCTGTTCCACCCTCACAATTGCTCCTGTAGTTCAGTCTGCCATGTCAGTCCGTCTTCTTGAGGGTCTTCTCTTTCAGTGCCCTTCTTCTGCACCAAGCACGATATCCCTCTTCAAAGCCTGCTCTCTCCTGACACCATGTCCAAAGTCCAGGAGACCAAACCTGGCCATGCTTGCCTCTCAGGAGCACTCTGGCTGTACAGCTTCCAAGACAGATGTGTTTGCTCTTTGGCAGTCCGTGGTACTTTCAAGACTCTTCCCAGTACAATAATTCAAAGGCATCAATTCTTCTTTGGTCTAATTCACCTTGGCTTACCTTCTTAGGACCAAGAAATGCAATTAGCACAAAATCTAGCTTCCTGGAAATCCTATGTAGAAGGACACTCGGAGTTGAGGCTGAGGGAGAAATCAGGCCTGTGAACAAAGTTGGAAAGTGATTGTTGCAGAGGATAGTCTATGTAAGTGGCTAAATGGAGTCTGAATGTAGCCAACTGTAAGATTTCCCAGACTACAAAGGGTTAGAAGGAAGGTGAGGCAATCTGCTTCTGGAAATCAGCCATTGAAGACCCCACTTCCAATGTGCATGAAATCTTCAGGGCAGCTAATCACAAGTAGATGGCCCTTGAGGAAGAAGAACACTCTCAACAAGCCGACTGACACAATGGTTGAACCAATGGGCTAACACTTGGGCTGTGTAGAACTGAGCAGCCTTTTGTTCTGTTGTGCAATGAGATTGCTGTGCGTTGGCACCTACATATCATGGATTATAAAATAGAACCCATACTCTGAGAGAGATGGAGAAAGTAATGAGGCCTGTCAGGTTTGCAGCCAGGAGTTGGGAAAGGGATAGCCTAGCAAGCAGGCAGAGAGGGGAAACAAAAGAAAACAGAGGAACACACATGTTTACCTTGTTCCAGGGACTGGCAGCAGTACTCAGGGCTTGATCGAATGAGTCCTAATTGCCAGGAAGGGGTGTCTGCAGCATCCCTGACTATTCTGAACTCATTGCCTGAAAAACTCCACCACACAAAGATGCAGAAGGCACACCTCATCCTGTTTGTGGAAAGCAACATAAATATCAACCTGACTGCAGAAATTTCCCCCTGCACTTTAGTGCAGGAGGGGTAGAGACGTATAGAAAGAGAAGAGTCATTTTTCACTGTGGTTATACAGTCTTCTAAATTCTAATGACTGCATAATAGTCTACTTAACCAATCCCTGATGGATGGACATTAGGTTATTTCCAATTTTTCACCATTATAAATAATGCTATGATGAATATCCTTGTGCATAAATCTTTGTGGTTACCTCTGATTACATGCTATGGTGAAAAAAAACAGAAGTGGGGGTTACTGAGCTCAAGCAATGAGAAGCATGAGACTTTTGATCTGTACTATCAGGTTTCCCCAAACGCTCCACCAATTTCCACTCTGGAGCATGAGGGGGTATTGTATGCAATGTTTGTGAAATGCATGAGAATCCTGTCTACTGTAGAGCAAAAATCAGTGGTACATCCGAGTTTTTGTTTCCATTTTTTCAGAATCGAAACAAATTGCTTATTATGTTAACCAAATATCCTTCATTTTTATCATTTTCCATATATTTCATTTTGTTTGTATTTTTGAGGCATTTAACTTTTTCCATATTTCTTTATATGCTGCTGTACATAGTGAAAGTATTGGCCCATTGTTTTATTTAATACATATTTTATTTAAAGTTAATGGTTTGCTTTTTATAGGAGCCATAATGGTGGCATAGTGGTTATACTTTTGACTGGGTGCTAACTGCAAGGTCAGCAGTTTGAAATCACCAGTCACTTCTCTGGAGAAAGATTAAACTTTCTATATATGTAAAAATTTACAGTCTCAGACACCAGCAGGGAAATTCTGCTGGGTTCTATATGGTATCTATGAGTCAGAATTGACTGGATCACAGTGAGAGGTTTTTTTCCTGAGTTTACCTTTACAGTATTGTAAGAATTATGTAACATACACACAACCCTCCAAAATAAAAACAAAGTCCTAATAGCAAAAATTAGAAGTTTACCATGCATCTTCATAGTAGCTGGGCTTACGAATTAAGTATGTAGGCACAAGGGTAAGTAAAAAAATGCTGCAAAAATAATAGAAAATTTGACTAAACAGAAATGTCAAAATGTGACATTAGTATTTCATGACATTGCCTCCATTTAGGCCTAGACACTTCTGTATATAGTGTTTCCATCTCTCTAGCCTTTCCTTGAATAATGTTGCAGTCTTGGATTTACAGTTTTGACTTTCTCAAGGGATTCAGATCATGTTCCTTTGAGCTGCTCTGGGCAAGTGTTAAGGAGCATGATCAGGGGCTGTTGTGTGCGGGACCGCAGCTCACTGGGCTGGCAGTTCAAATCCAGCAGCAGCTCTTCAGGAGCAAGTGATATGGGGGAAAAAGAGGAAAAAGGAAAAATTTAAAATCCCTCTACTTTACTTCTTGGTCTTTTGATTGCCGATGCAGTTTTCTATTTTCTTAAAACTTCTAATAGGCCCCAGAGGTCACTCTGTGTTCCCTCAAAAGTGTGGTCATATTAAGTGGCCCAGCAGATTCTCTCAGAAACCACTGCTTTGATTGGCTCTTTACAAAAAAAAGTCATCCCAAATGAGACTAAAAGAACCATGCTACAGAGAAAACTTATCACCAGCCAGCCACTGATCACAGAGCTGAGTCCAAACACATGTTGTTGGAATAAACCCATGAATGTATAAACTGGAACGCTAGTAGCCGTGCTTTAAAACTTATCCTCAAGTTCCTTTTCCTTTTATATTTCATGTTTTTATAATGAGAAATTTAAATATTATATGAGAATTTTATTTCACAAGGTCAGGTATGTGAGAATTATATTACGTTTATTAAAAAAGCTAAATCTGAGTTGAGTCTCCATCCTGAAGAGCCTTTTTATCCTTTCTCTATTGTCTCTTTCTCATTTCCAATTCTCCCTCCCACTCTTGGACATACAGGAGTTCCAAAAGTTTACTCAAAGTCAAAAATCATGAGCATGGAGTCTTCAATTGACCGTGGATTCACCTTAAAATCTTGAGTCCTAAAAGAAGAACACACTTCAAATTCTAACCAGCCAGTCTTTCCCATGACTCATGTTCTGGTGAACAGGTTCAGTCTATGTTTGCTATGCAGACATTCTGATCTGAGGCATGACTCTTCAATTTTGCTTCAGTCAGAATTTCAACCATCATGCTCTTCTAATTTTCTGCTCCTACATTTCTCTCAGCCCTCTACTTCAACATCTTATATCTCTCCTCTTTTCCAAAAAGCCTGTTCCAAGGACTTAAGACCTTTAGAAACCAAAGTCAAGAAGGAAGCTTATCTTAAGGAAAAATTTGACATCTCCAGAGGGCTGTTAGTGCCCTTACTCCTAATCATGCATTGTATCGCTGTGTGAGGCTGGGTTGACCATAGAAACAAACTCAGAGACACCCACATATGTGTGAGAAATACCTTTATATTAAGGAGTAATTGTGCATCAATAAAACATCCCAGCCCGATGCAGATCAAGTCTCTAAGTCTGATACAAGGCCATAAGTCTAATAATAGTCCATAAGTACTTCTTCAGACTCAGGAAGCCACACACAATGATGCAGAATGCAGGATCCTCTGGCTGGTAAGTGCAAAGTCCTGTGGATCCAATGTCAGTGGCTCTGACAACTCTCCAAGTGACTCAATAGCAGGAAGATGAAAGCAGAGAGAGAGAGAGAAAAGACGTTCTCAGGATCCTCCTTATGAGACGGCAATAGCCACAAAGCGGTACCATCAGGCTGTGACCTGATTATAGGCTAGACTCCAACCCTACACTTTTATACTTCCAAGGTGACTTGACACAGTCACCAACATAACTGACCTATACTCTCTTTGCCCCATTGCCCTCATGAAGTCAGCCTCCTTCTCTTAGGTTTTTCCATGTCAAATGTCTTCACATCTAGACATTCACAGATAGTGTCCCTTGACAGGAATAGTCCTCTCCCAATAAATTCCCTTGGGCAGACTGTCTTTTATCTCCTGTCAGTTTCAGGTGAGGAGAACCATGGCTGCCAGAAGGCTTTCCCTGCCCAGCATCTGGGCAATGTGACTCTAGGTAATATGACTCTTGCCGATGTTCCCTTTGCAATCAGGACTTCCCATTCAGAAGACCCACCATGGCCATGTGTGGAATGGAGTTGGTACTTGTGTTAATCTGGGTAGACTAGAGAAACAAATTCATAGACACACATATGGATATAAGGGTAAGGTTTATATACAAGAGGAATGAAACATTGAGAAAGCATCCCAACCCAGTCCAGCTCAAAGTCATAAGTCCGATATCAGCCCATATGTCTGATACCAGTCTACAAAGTCTCCTTCTGACTCACAAAGTCACAGGTCAGTGGGTGCAGAATCCCGGCACTGGCAGGGGTCTCCCCATGGCTCCTCGCTTCCAGGGCTCAGGGTCCATCAACAGCATCCAGTGGTGTTATAAGTAACTCAGTGCCGGCAGGGTTCTCCACGTGGCTCACCAGCTTCAGGGGTCTGGTTCCATCAGGGTAAGGCCATGTGGCTTCTCCTCTAGCTCCTCTAGCTCCTGGGACACTGCCATCTTGTCTTGTCCGTAGTTTGCCATCTCGGAGACTGACTCCCAACAACTGAGGGGTGGGGGTGGAATGGCTTCTCATTTCCACCAGGGAAATACTACGAAATTTTTCAGAAGTCTCAGGAGAACCATGCCCACACAGAGGCCTCATTGTACTCAATGGCTATCTCCAGATTAACAGGCTAGACTCCACCCCTACATCTCAATCATGAAATTGACATAAACACATGACCACAACAGTACTTGTTAAATGAATATGTGAATAAAATCAACCTCCTTTCCCTCTCTTTGTTCTCTACCATCAAGCTCACCCTTGTGTGATGTTGGGAGTTTAGGAGTTTTCCTTCCTCTGTCTCATCATTTAGCCACTTAGTTGTTGAAAAATGTCCTTCATTGTTTATATGTCTGGCTCCCCCAGGAGCTCTGTGATCTTCCTCAAGGAAGAGATCATGTCTCATTTATCCTTCTCTCCATAGTGTTATGGGCAACACACACCGTGCAGAAGAGCAAACAAATGAAGGAAGTCCAGTAGGAATGCTTCTAAAGAGTAAGGAGGGTGAGATGCCAACTCGTGGCCTTTGGAAATGTTATCAGGTTTCCTCCCAGGATCAGCCCCTGGAAAAGGACATCCTGCCTGGTAGAGAGGTAGAGGAAAAAAGAAAGACTATCAATGGGTTGGATTGACATAGTGGCCACAGTAGGCTTATACATAATAACTATGGGTACTGGTTCTGGTAATATTTTGGTTTATTGTACACAGAGTTCAAATGAACTGAAATTGACTCAATGCCAGCTAAAAATAGCAACATCTGAAACATGATTTCTCATAAATTCATTGAGTGATATGAAAAATGTTCCAATAAAATTGGAGACCACCATTGCTGTATCTCTCAGTTTGTTACATTAGTCAAAGATACTGGGACTCAGGTGTTCATTCCACTGATTATCACTAGCAATGAGTACTGTCACCCAAGGTATAAGAGTCTAGATTTAGACCAGAAAGGATTATAGTAAAAAGAATTATAGACTGTTGGTATGACGGTAAAATATTCTACTCCTGTGGAAAACACTGTAGTGCTTTCTTGAAATCTTGGAAAAAGAAAGAACATGACTCAGCAATTCCCGTTCTATGTATATATCTACATCCCAGAGAAATAAGTCTGTGACATGAATAGATATCCACATACTCAAGTTCATTCTAGCACCATTCACAATAATAAAAAGATGGATGCACGCTAAATGCCCATTAATAGATAATTGAATAAAAAAACCTCTGGTACATACATAGAATTAATATCGGGAGGTGTTAAACAATAATGATGAGTCCGTGAAACACTCCATAACATGAATAAAAATTGTAGACTTTGCATTGGGAGAAATAAGTCAATCACAAAAGAACAAATGTTTTATGGAACCATTATAAAAAGTTAAGAAAAGAATTTCCCACACAAAGAGAGAGTTTTTGTTGATTATCATGGGTGTGTGGGGGGAGAGGCAAAGTAAATCATCAAATAGAGGGCTAACTGGAATGAAAGGAGTAAAGGAGAATGTAGTAAGAGTGAGTTCAGTTGAAATATGATCAAGGTAAAGAAATATTATCAAGTTGGAGGAGCACAGAAATAAAGACAAAAGAGATGAGTATTATTATACAAACAATCCTGTATGACAATAATGTACATGTCTCACTGCATCAAATCAATTCTGACTCAGGGCACTCGCAGATAGAGGTGAAAGCTGAACAGAGGCGTTGGCAGGAGGATGATACCAGCTCTATGAATATAGATAGGTCTGACATAGGCTATTCCTACATATGTATTTACCTGTGCTGAAAAAATATTTGTGAATATAGTGGAAGATAAAAGGGGGGAAATCGTGAAAGCTTCTTAGCCATAACCAGACACTCTAAAGGAATTAGTGGCTAGAACTGGAGCTCAGGATCATGGTGTTAAGGGACACCAACATTAATTGTCATAGCATAGGTCAGAAAGACAGTGCTCTAAATATTACATTGGTGAGTAGCCAATGGAGTCTTAAAATCATGTAAATCGCCATCTGAGGGATCATTATTGGTATTTACCTAACCAGAGCAAAGCAAAGTAGAGAATATCAAAGTTATATGGAAACAATAAATCCAGAGGACTAATGAATCACACAGACCTTAATCTTTACCACACTGAGATCAGAAGAACTAGATGGTGCCTGGCTACCACTAACAACCTCTCTGAAAAGGATTTCAGAAGCATCTGGGTAATGGAGAAAAATGTGAAAAAAATGCAAAATAATATTTTTTTTAAAAAAAGAGCAGGTTTATTGTCAGATAGACATTAGTTGAACCTTCAAGACTATAGACCATAGCTATCTTTTGAACCTGGACCTGAACTCATTCCTGTAGTTTGATTTCCAACCAAATAATAGATATGTTTTTAAGTGGACAGATAATGCATGAAAAGTATGCATAACTTAGAATAATCAGTCAGTTAAAATGAAAAGGGTAGCATTTGGTCAAGGTCAAGGTTCGGAAGACAAGGAGGGTAGGAAAGAAAGAGGAGTGGAAATAGGAAACATGGGGAGAAAGTGGGCGAATACACTGAGAGAACTGTAACATATCACTCCCAAGGTGCTGTGTCTTTTGCTTTAAGCTAATAAAGACAGACCTATGTGGAAAGCACAAAAAATATATATAATGATTATAGTTTGTGCACAAGTCTGAGAGAGAGACAGATTCCCTATATTTCTGTTTGCTTCTAGAATCTTTTCAAGTTCCTTTTATAAGGTAAAGAGTACATCACAATCATGTTAAACATACAATTTCATGCAACTATAGGTTAGGCCTAGGCAGGGATGGTCACAAAGATGGTGACTTTTAGTATGTCTTCCTAGAATATTAAATCTTTACCCAGAGGTGTGCTTTTTGTCTCCGAATATATCTAGGGTCAATGGTGTATAGTTTATGACATCCCCCTACCCTCAACCCCCTCTTTTTGGGAGCACCAGCAGATTTTCTGACCATCTTTATTTCACAGTGCCCTTGAAGGAACTTCACAAAGTTCCTCCCAATGAAATAAAGGAAGCTCTGTAAATCATCACTCAATTCAAGAATGTACTAGAAAACTCAGGTCTCTTGCAGTTCTCAATTGAGACCTACATATAATATTACTTAAATAGTCTGAGGGGGAAGAACTAAAAAAACAGAATGAGAGCATGTGTGCATATTATTTTCATTATTTGCTCTTAAAACAGAGGCCAGAAAAAGATTTTTTTTCACATGAAGGTCCTAATAGAAAATATTTTTAATTTGGTCATCTTGTGGACTCTGGAACAACTACTCATCTCTGCCTTTGTGACATGAATGCAGCCATAGGTAGTATGTAACTGCACGAACGTGGCTGTTTCCATAAAGCTTTCCTCAAAACAAGCCTAGCAAAGGCATGGACCCAGACCTGGTTCACAGCCCATCATTTTCTAACCTTGCCATGGATGTTATCACACTGTCGCTTCTTTCTCAATGAACAAACATCTCAAAAGTGAACATCTAGATGAACATTTACTGATAAAATGATTCTGAGGTTTTTATTTTAAAGACTAGGACAAAGCTTTGAACTGGATCCTTCAGGTTTGACTCCTGCTGGGCATTTGCACTTCTTTCCCAGATATTCAGAATAAGAATCTACATTTTAACAACATCCCAAGGTGCTTCTTATCGAATTAATTTGGTTCAAAGCCCTGGGAAAAAATAAACATAGGAAAAACAAATTTGTTTTTAGAGAAGAGTTATAAGGAGGGACTTGCAAGAATACAATTGAAATGCTTTAGAAAGTCATAAGGCTTAAAGCAGTGTGATATTGAAAAAAAATGAACAGATTGATAGATGGATGAGAACTGGTCATTCAGAAACATCCCCTATATATACACACAGCATTTAATTTATGATAGAAGCAGCAGTTTTCCAAAATAAAAAGATGAGTTATTCAATCAGTGATGCTGAGGATATCACTAGCTAAACAGAAAAAAAAATTGCATTCATTCATTGCATTTTACAGAAAACCATAGTTTAGATTAGTCACTAACTAGCTACATTTTGAAAATGTAAATGCTATCAGAATGATAAAGAATTTCCAAACCAAAATTACTGAAAGATGCAAAATGAGGAAAGGTAGGTAAGTAAGGCTAACTTCGAAAACTTTATTAAAAAACTTCGTGACTTCATCTTTAAAAAGGCTTTTTCAGTAAAAACAAACAAATAAATAAAAACTGAAAGAACAATTTGAAAATGTAATCATGTAACTGCCAACCCCACTGCCATTGAGTTGATTCCAACTCACAGTGACGCTGCAGCCCAGAGAAAAGCTGGTCCTGGGCATGTCCGAGGCTGTGGAGGGTCCCTGTGAGTGCAACTGGAGCTATGGCAGTGAATTTGAGATCTTTGCAGGAGCAGGAGTTGCTGGGAGAGGCCATTTTCTAGAGAAGGACATTCTATTTGATGAAGTAGAGGAAGGCCCTCAAAGAGATGGGCGGACACCATGGCTGCAACAATGGGCTCACGTGTAGGAACAGATCTGAGGGGGGCACAGGACAGGGCAAAGTTTTGTTCTGTTGTGCATAAGGTTGCTATTGGTCAGAACTGGCTTGATTGCACCTACCACAACAGCAGTGGCAGAAAACCTCATCACTCTCTCTGGGATAGGGTTGGCTGGTGCTATGTAACTGCTGATTCTGTGGTTAGTGCAATGTGCAACTCACAATGCCTCAGCTTACATACAAGGAAATAAATCAATTAGTGATTCTTTCTGTGTGGCTAAAATACTAGAGATTTCTTTTATTTTTAATCCTCTTCTGTATTTTTATTATGTTTTGCTATAAGCATGTATTACTTCTATAAGAAGAATAAAGGACTATTTTCCTAATATATTTATTTTTAAATAAATCACTTGGGGATTTCAGGGAAGATGGTGACTGACTAGCACATACCAGAGGGACTCCACAGAAATCCGTGTGTGACAGTTACTAAGAGGGAAATGCTGCACTGCTGGATCACAGGAGGAGCATCCTAAAGATAAGTAGGCACAGACCCACTAGGCTTTGAGGAGCTGGGAGCTTTTGGCATTCCAGAGTGGACGCTGACCAGGGTTGAGCCTCTCCAGTGTCTTGGCTGGAGTCAGGATCATTCAGAGCTGGCCCAAGCACTTTATCTGAACACAGTCACAGCTTGCCACCACCTAAGGGCAGGGTATAAACCCATCCAGCCCATGGTCAGTGATCAGGCATCAGTTACATTGTTACTGTCGGCACTCTCTCTCCCACTTGTCTCAGCGACCTTCGTTTCTCTCTCTGTCTTTCCTTTTCTCTCCCAGGGCACTGCCAACCTCCAGACAACTCTTCTTAACCTAGGGCATTTACATCTACCCTTCCCTCCAACTAGGAGAGTTCCATCCTCTGCAATATAGCCTGAGGCCAGGGAAAGTCCACCCACCCTCTACCAAGGGATATGCTGCCCAGCTTACTCTGGGGGAAATCCAGTCCACCTACCTCCTGGGGAAATTCCACCCCTCCCCACCTGCCTTCTGCAGTGCTTAACACATGGCTGGGGAAATCCCGCCCACCTTCTTTGGGATAAATTCTGCCTGCATGGCCAGGGGAGTGCCTATCTGTCCTCTGGTTCTATGGAACTGAGGGAACAAGTCTCTGCCTTCCATAGTGCCTTACAAAACGTAAGACAGCTGGGCCAACAATTCCTGACATTTCATGCTGATGTGGAAACCTCTGCCCAACCTCCACAGTGATCTACCTGACCAGGGCAATTCCACCCATGATGGTGCTCTACCCCAAAGCAGGCAACCCACCAGCTTTCTGTGGAACTCCTGATGCAGCAGGCATCCCCTCCCCTCTGCAGTTACCCAAGCTGCCATAGACCATACAATCATGGTTTCTTGTGAGATCTCCCAGTACAGCACCATCTTCATAGGTCCCAAATCACCCAAACAGCATCCCCTGAGAGGACCATTCAACTTATTCCCCAAATACCAGAACACTGGTTGACTAGGGAAAGAGTGAAACCGCAGGAGCATAAAGTGGTAGGTCGATTCCATACAGAAATTAGCTGCAGGTAGTTCAAAGAAGCATTGCTACATGTCTGTTGGTGAGAACCAGTGCTCTTCAACTCCCTGGAAAATGGCACCTGGATCCACTAAAACAGTACAATGCAAACAGCAATCAGCTCCAATGGCCTCAACAATAAAGCATGAGAAACAAAAGGCAATGGCAGATGTTCTGAATCTAGTGATGTGCATAGAAGAAGCAGACATTGATCTGCCACAGAAAGAAATTTTCAGGATGATGCTTGGAGTCACACAGGATATGAGGGAAACAAGCAGGACAGCCAAGCAAACTTTAACAAGCGTAAACAAAAATCTAATAAGATAATCAGAGAAATTGAAGAAAATCTAAGAGCTATACTTCATTCCATGAAGAGGAGCAACATCAGAATAATTAGGTTCTTGGAGGAAGACACAACAAAGAATTCATCTACAATAGTGAGAGAATTCTTAGAGGAAAACTTCCCAAGCTTAATGAATGAAAATCAGGCAACCATTCAGGAGGCTGAAAGAGCATAAGCTAGATTAAATCCCAAGAAGTCACCAAAGCACATAATAGTTAAACTACCCAACTTTGAGAAAAGGAGAAAATCATTAGAACAGTTAGAGAAAAACAAACAATCACATTTAAAGTTTCCCAAATAAGAGTATGCTAAGACTTACCAGCAGACACTCTGAAGAAGAGCAGAGAGTGGAGTGATATATTCCAAAAATTGAAGGAAATTAACATAAACCCAAGAACACTCTATTCAGCCAAATTATCTATCAAGATAGATGGAGAAATAAGAGTCTTTCAAGACAAGGAAAAACTCAAAGAATATGCTAAAAGAAACCCAACCCTATGAGAGATCCTTGTCAACCTAGTAAGAGCAGAAGAATAACAGTCACCAGTAATAAATAATAGACCATCACAAAGAAAAACCCCACCCAGAGGGCAACAAAGAGAAAACATCCTCCAAGATAACATTGGCTTAAGGGTGAAAAGAAATCAAGAAATAAACACACACATACAAACACACATACACACACACACGCAAACACACATGCACAACACACTGATAAGAAAGGGAGGTAGGAAATCACCTAGCACAAAAGGTGCAAGACGACATCACAGAGTCCACAGATGGAGATAATAACCCTGAATATTAATGGACAGAACTCAAGCATTAAAAGACTGAGGCTAGAAAATTGGCTTAGAAAATACAACCCATCAAGCTGCTGCCTATAGGAGACACCTCTCAAGACCACAAGCAAAAGTAAGCTGAGAGTCAAAGACTGGAGAAAATCATACCAAGCAAATAACAGTTAAAAAAGAGGAAGGGTTGCAATCATAGTCTCAGATAAAATTGACCTCAAAATGCAAACCTTAAAAAGATATAAGGGACACTATATAATGTTCAAGGGAATAGTAGACAAAGAACCACTAAGCATTTTAAACATATATTCCCTGAATGACTGACTTGCTGAAAGTGTCAACCAAATGCTTCAAAAGATGAGAAAAGAAACCAGACCCTCAACAATTATAGTAGGTGACTTCAAGACACTGCTCTCTGAAAAAGATAGGTGACAAGGAAAGAAACTCAGCAATAAGGCTAGAGATCTAAACACTACAATTAAACAACTTTATCTTATAGATATTTGCAGAGCTCTTTACTGATATACAAAAAAAATCATATTTTTTCAAGCCCACATGGCACATATTCTAAGCTAGATCACATGTTGGGGCATAAGGCTAATTTGCATAAATCTAAGCACATTGGTATTATACAGACTTCTTTGACCACTGTGCCATAAGACTTGAAATCAACAAAAGAAAAATGAAGAAAACAAGAACAACAAACTGAAGGATGAGTATTGTAAAAGGAGTGTGTACTGACCCAGATCAGAAATGAAATTAGGTAATTTCTAGAAACCAATGAGAATGAGAACACAACAGATCAAAACTTATGGGACACAGCTAAGGCAGTTATCAGAGGAAGTTTTATAGCAATACAATGCACACATGAAAAAAGGAGAGCAACTTGTGATTGATATACTGATATAAAATTTACAGCAACTAGTGCAGAGTCAACAGGATAATTCTACCAATAGCAAAATAAAAGAAATAATAAAAATCAGGGCTGAGATTCAAGACAGGGAAAATAAGAAAACTATGGGGAAAATGCTGCTAAAAGTTGGTTCCTTGAGAGAATAAACACAATTGACAGACTGCTGACAAAACTAACCAAAGAATGAATTGAACAAGTTTTAATAGCAAGGATGAGGGATGAAAGAGGGGACATTGCAACAGACACCAAAGAAATCAAAAGGAGAACTGCACAGTACTATAAAGGACTGTACTCCAAAGAATTCAACAACTTGGAAGACATGGACAAATTCTTGGTAAAACAACCCCTCCCTAGTATATCCCCAATGGATGTCAAGAATCTCAACAGATCCATAGCAAGAGAAGAAACAGACAGGGTTATCAAGGAACTACCACCAAAACCATCTGGACCAGATGGCTTCACAGGAGAATGCTATTAAGCATTCACGAAAGAACTGACACCAATCCTACACAAACTCTTTCGGAACTTAGAAAAAGACTGCAAACTCCTGAATGGCTTCTTTTAAGCTAGTATGACTTTGATACCGAAAATGGGTAAGGGTCCCACAAGACTTGAGAATCACAGAACAATATTCCTAAAGAATATTGATGCAAAAATTCTTAGCAAAATACTGGTCAATAGAATACAAAATATATAAAACAAATAATTCACCATGACCCAGTGATATTCATACTAGGGATGCAAACATGGTTCAGCATACAAAAGACCATTAATATCATTCACCACATTGATGAAAAACTGTACAGATCACATGATAATATCAATAGATGCATATAAAGGATTTGAAAACATTCAACACCAATCCCTGTCTAAAACACTCTAGAAGATAGAAATGGAAGGAAAATTCCTCAAGATAATATAAGCTATAGATGAAAGACCAACAGTCATTGTGGTAGTCAGTGGGATTTTCACAATCCCACTGAAAAGGGGGCCAGACAAGGATGCCCCTTATCCTCACAATTATTTAACATCACACTGGAGATTTTAAATAGCAGTGTAAGGCAAAGAAAAGACATCAAAAGAAAAGACATTTATCTGGGGAAGGAAGAGGTGAAACTATGGTTATGAGCAGTTGATTTGAGTTTATATATGGAAAATCACAAAAGCTCCACAAGGGGAGTACTGGAAGCAATAGAGGAATATGACAGAGTGGCAGGATACAAGATCAACAAACAGAAGTCTATTGAACTGGTATTCATATCAGATAAGACCACAGAAGGGGAGATAAGAAGATAATATCTTTCACACTAGTCAAGCACAAATTAAAATAACTAGGGACATACCTGACTAAAATAATAAAAGATTTATATAAGAAAAACTACAGAACTCTAGTACAAGAAACCAAGTGTGACCTCAACAAATGGATGAATATCCTACGCTCGTGGATTGAAAGATTCAATATAGTGAAAATGTCAGTTCTACCCAATGCACTATATAAGTTCGATGCAATCACAATACAATTATCCTGATCTTTCTTCAAATAAATGGGAAAACTGATTACCAACTTTATATGGAGAGGGAAGAAACCCCAAATTATCATAGAACTCCCCAAGAAGGAAAGAGTGGGAGGATTTGCTATACCTGACTTTAGCACAACCACAGTGGTCAAAACTGCATGCTATTGGTGTAATGATAGATACACAGACCAATGGAAAAAAACTGAAAACTCAGTGATAAAATCATCAGAATACAGATATCTGATCTTTGATCAAGGTCCAAAAAATATCAAATGGGAGGCAAATACCCTCTTTAAGTGGCGCTAGTAAAAATCGACATCTTCCTGCAGATAAATGAAGCAAGATCATTATCTCATTCCATGCAGAAGAATAAACTCAAGGTGAATCACAGATATCAAGGCAAAGCCCAAACCATTACGACCATCAATAAAGGAATTGGGACAAACCAAAGAACTTCGGTACAGGGAATACATAGGCTATCAGAAATAAGGAAGGACACAAATACTGATAGACACAAATTGACCAGTGGAATATACTGAAGATAAAATACCTGTGAACATTGAAAGAATTCACCAAGAGAGTAATAAGAGAGCCCACAGACTGGGAAAACATCGTTAGCAATGACACATCAGACAAAGACCTTATTACTAAAGTCTACAATACTCTGCCACCTTCCAAAAAGTAAAAAAAGCTTATTTCCCACTGAGCAGGTGGGAAAAGGATCTAAACTGAAGTTTACAGAAGCAGAAATCTGGATGACCGATATGAGAAGATGTTTGTGATCATTAGCCATAAGAGGAATGCAAATTAAACCAACAATGAGATATGACCTAACATTCTTAAAGATAGCTCAATTAAAAAAAATCAGAAAGTAACAAGTGTTGAAAGGGATATGGTGAGATAAGAACACTCATCCACTGCAATGGAAATCAATTTGGTGATATCTAAACCAGATGTAAATTGAGGTAGTACTATATGACCCAGAATTCCCTCTACTGAGCACATACCTACAAGAGGCAAGAGGCAAGAGGCAAGCCATGGCCAGACATCTGTTCATCACAGCACTGTTCACATTTGCAAGGGGTTGGAAACAACAAAAATTTCCATCACCAGACAAATGGATTAAAAAACTGGTACATACATACAATGAGTACTACACATCTCTAAAAAGCAGTGATGAACATATAAAGCACATGATCACATGGGAAGAACTAGATGAAAATATGCTAAATGAAGTAAGCCAAGCACAAAAGGACAAGTACAACATGAGCCCACTGAGGTAAATTTTTTAAAAATGTAAAAAAGGCAAAGGAAAAAATTACTGTATACAAACATTCCTGGGGTGAGGTCCAGGTAATATGGCAAGGGGTAGACCAAATTCAGGGATATATATGGAGCCAACTGAAAAGGGGAAAGGAAAAAGAATAATGAAAAAAGAAATGGGTATCAGTGTAACGAGGCACTAACCCACTCAATGGATGGGTATTGTTTATATCTCCACAGGGAAAGAGGGACCAGTCTTCAACCTGGTTCTCCAAGATGTGAATGTAACATACCAGCATGAAGCAGGGAACCATTAGAGAGGTCTGTGGTGTTGGCCTGAACCCCAACTTTGTGGACAGCTGCCCCTCCCCCCAGAAGAATTCACTTCAGAGGATAGCATTGAAGCTACAACTCAGGGAGAGGGACATGTCTGATCAGAGCACACAGGAGCAATGAAGGTGTGGCAGTCATGTACTTATGTTAATTTTATGATTGAAATGTAGGGGTGGAGTCTAGCCTGTTAATCTGGAGATAGCCATTGAATAGCCAATGAGGCCTCTATGTGGGCATGGCTTTCTCCTGACACTTATGGGAAATCTCATATTTCCCCGTGAAGATGAGAAGCTATCTTCCCCAGTTGTTGGGAGTTAGTCTCAGAGATGATGAATCATGGAAAAGACAAGCTGGCAGCGTCGGAGAAACTGGAGGAGCCATCGGAGAGACCACGCGGTCTTGCCCTGATGGAGCCAGACCTCTGAAGCTGGAGCAGCATGCTGTTGAGCAACATGCTGCTAAGCCCTGGAAGCAAGGAGCCATGGGGAGACCCCTGCCAGCACCGGGACTCTGCACCCACTGACCTGTGGTTTTGTGAGTCGGAAGGAGTCTTTATAGACTGATTTCGGGCATATGGGTTAATATCGGACTTATGACTTTGAACTGGACTGGGCTGGGATGTTCCTCAATGTCCTCTTCCTCTTGTATTTTCTTTATATCCATATGCCTGTCTATGAAATTTGTTCCTCTTGCCTACCCAGACTGACACAGAAGGGGAAGGAAGAGAGAGTGGAGCACATCCTCGCCCAGCAAACCTTGAAGACAATATCCCCATTTAGAACAGCCAATGCATAGAGAGGACCATACGGCCAGCTCCACTATGAGACACAGCATCCCTCACTGATTTATACCCCTACGGAGGACAACACTGGAGAGTGAGTGTGGGAATTGCATCCCATCTGACCCCACCACAATGAGGCAAAATACTAAGGGTTTGCAACAGAACAGCAAGGGGAGCAGAGCAAAAAAGTCTCAAAAGAATACCAAAAATAGACTTTGGAGTCAGGGTGTGATACCCCATCTGATTCAACTGGAAAACACTTCTAAATGTCAACAAACAGATCTTGAATTATTTACAGTTTTTCTTCTTTTTTTCTCATCTTTTTTTCTTCTTGTTGTTTTGATTTATTGTTTGCTTTGTTTTGCTCTGTCTTGCTTTTGTGCATATTATTTCTGCAAGTCTTTCTAGATAAGGTAGGCAGGACAAACAGTCTGGAGGAGAAAACAACAGGACCAACAATTCCAGGGGGACATGGGAGAGATGGAGACTGGGGAAAGGAAGTGGGCGTTAACAGATCCAGTTATAAAGGACCAAAAAGCGATAGAAAATCGATGGCAAGGAGGGTGTAGGAGGCCTTGTAGGGCTTGATTAAGGACTTGCTGTAACTGAGAGGAATTACTGAAACCCAAATGAAAATTCAGCATCATAGTGGGACAAGAAGAAAGTAAAAGGAAACAGAGGAAAGAAATAGGCAAAGGGCATTTATTGAAGTCTAAATACAGGCATGCACATATGTAAATATATTTATATATGATGGGAAAGTAGACATATGTACATATATTTATAGCTTTAGTATTAAGGTAGCAAATGGATATTGGGCCCCAACTCAACTACTCCTTCAAGGCAAGAACACTTTGTTCTATTACCTTGGCATTCCATGATGCTCATCTTCTGGACATGATCAATGAAGACAAAATAGTTGCATAAGCAAAAGTGGTGAAGAAAACTGATGGTGCCCAGCTATCAAAAGATGTAGCTTTTAGGGTCTTAGAGACTTGAAGATAAACAAGTGGCCATCTAACTGAGAAGCAACAAGGTCCACATGGAAGAAGCACACCAGCCTGTGTGATCATAAGATATCGATAGCATCAGGTATCAGGCATCAAAGGACAAAAATTATATCATTGTGAATGAGGGGGAGTGTGCAGTGGGGGCCCAAAGCCCATCTGTAGGCAGCTGGATATCCCCTTACAGAAGAGCTGAAGGGAAGAGACGAGCACCAATGAAAACTACAACTTTCCTCTAGTTATTAAATGATTCCCCCACCACTATCAAGACCCCAATTCTATCTTACAAGACTAGAGGATGTACACTGGTATAGACAGGAACTAGAAGCACAGGGAATCCAGCACAGAAGAACTCTTCAGGACCAGTGGAAAGTGGTGATATTGGGAGTATGGAGGAAAGGTGGGAAAGTAAGGGGACACCCAATCACAAAGATCTGCATATAACCACCTTCCTGAGAGATGGATAATAGAAAAGTGGGTGAAGGAGGACATCAGACAGTGTAAGACATGACAAAATAGTAATTATTCATAAATTATCAAGGGTTCGTGAGATAGGGGGTTGGGAAGGGAGAGGAAAATGAAGAACAATACCAAGGGCTCAAGTAGAAAGCAAATATTTTGAGAATGATGATGGCAACAAATTTACAGATATACTTGACACAATGGATGGATGGATGGATTGTGGTAAGAGTTGTATGACCCCGTAATAAAATGATTAAAAAACAACAACAAAGAATAAATAAATCATTTTACTGTGGGCTATTACAGCTCTATTGATAATCCATACATCAATTTTATGTATGGATTTTCCCCCTCATGCCCCAACCTCCCTCCCTTATGAACCCTTGATAATTTTCATATCTTACACTGACCTCTTACTCCCTTCATCCACATTTATGCGGTTCATTCTTCTGGGGGTGGCAGATTATGCATCAATCACTGTGATCCTTTCCCCCTTCCTGACCTCTTCTCCTCCACCAGCCTTCCCCCTACTCTCCTTGTATCCCTATGCCCATTTCAGTTCCTGAGGAGTTTGTCTGACCTGGATTCCATGTGTCATGTGCTCTTATCTGTACCAGTGTACATGTTCTAGTCTAGTAAGAACTGAAAGGCAGGACTTGGATCATGATAGGAGGGGTTGAGGAGGCATCAAGGAAATAGAAGAATATTGTGTGTTTCATCAGTACTAAACCTGCCCTGATTGACTTATCTCTTCCTTGTAACCTTTCTGTGAAAGGATGTGCTATTGTCTACAGATGGGTTTGGGGTATCTGCACCACCCTTCATTCTCAACAATATGTTTTTGCTGTTGTTGTTTTGGGCCTTCTGGTGCTTGTTACTTGGTTCTGTTGACACTTCATGATCTCAGAGACTGGTGTGCTTCTTCCATGTGGGCTTATTGCTTCTTAGCTAGATGGCTGCTTGTTTATTTTCAAGACTTTAAGACCTTATGTGATATCTTTTGATAGCTGGGCACCATCTACTTTCTTCACCACATTTGCTCTTAAACTCATTTCGTCTTCAACAATCATGTTGGGAGGATGAGCATCATAGAATGCCAGATTATCAGAACAATGTGTTCTTGCATAGGAGTGTTTGAGCAGAGGCCCAAAGCTCATCCACATTCTCAATGTAGTGCCATATAAATATATATATAGGCCAATACCTCTATTTTTATGAATCAATATACTTACATATGTGTACATCTGTGTTTTTCTTTATCCATAGTTTTGCTTCATAGATTTTTCCTCTGTTTCCTTTTTACCTTCTCCCTTCCCCACCATCACACTCACACTTATTCTATTTTAAAATACACTTTTACGCAATAGGAGAAAAATGTGGGGAAAGGTTGCAAAGAACATGAGAATTTACAAAATATTAATGCAGATGGATAATAAACATATAACAATAGTCAAATTCAGAAGTGATTAGTGAAGTGTAAAATAAAATAACAGTGCAATACCAATTTTAATCTATCAAAGTAGCAGAATTTTAAAAAGCATGTGAGATTCTATGAGATAAATGCTTAGAGAAATTGCATTCTCATGTATTGCTGGTATAATTGGGTAAATTGGTAAAGCTCTTCTGGAAAGCAGTTTGCCAGTATATATTAAACACCTTGAATACACACATACCCCTTGACCTAGTTCTACTCCTAGGACTTAATTCTTACAAATGAATTGGCCAAAAATACACAATAATTTATATCCAAGTAGATTAGGGAGGCCTGGTCTGAATATCAGCAGCCTTCGCTGTTCCTACAGCTAATAGGAAAAGCCTACTTGCTTTTGGAATTGGGTGATTCTTTACTTCTCAAGACAACCAGTCTGTCCCCTGGCCTTCTACGAACATTCTCACCTATCAGCCTATACCTGATAAGTTCTCTGATAAGTTTCTGGGAAAGCTGCTGTTCAATGTGGGATCAGCCACAGCTCTTGTCTAGGTCATGTCTGACTTTCCATCCTGGTGTCCCTAAATGACTCATGCTTGATGCTCTGGTGCAGTAATTTGTGTGAAAAATCCCAAAGGAAAGTCTTTTGCACTGTGTGTTCTTGAGTAGACACTTACTGACTGATTCCATAAGGGTGTATTCATCACTTCCTGTGTGCCCCAGAATGTGCTGGTGATCAAAGATCCTGAGAGGGATTTTACCTATTTGGTTTCTTTATTTGTAAACAATGAGTACACTGTGCTTACAATATCCCCCAAGCCACCAATCATGATGTTCATCAAAGATAATAGATATGAATCTACTATACATCTTGTGGAGTGTGGTCAGCTTGTATACCCTTTTATTTAGGGCACTTTGAGATAGGTTATGTGATGGCTGGGTGTCACTGAGTTGGTTCTGGCCCACAACATCCCTATGCATAACAAAACAAAAAACTGCTCGGTCTTCCACCACCCTCACAACTGTTCCTAAATCTGTGCCCATTGTTACTGTGTCATGCTATGAGAACTGAAGAAATCAGATTTCAATTTCTTCTCACCTTTTCCTTAAAAAAATCTAAACAAAACAAACAAAAACCCTCCAGCCAAGTGCCTTAAAAGGATGGAACTGGAAAGACCCAATGATCATAGGGTCAGATCCTAACATAATTGCTATAAATTGATGACAAGTCTCCTGGACCAGTTCCAAAGACAGAAACCTACAACTTGTTCTAGACAGATAAAATAGCCTCATTTTGCAGCCCTTCCTTTTTCACCATCTTTAAACTGTCAATAAGCTATATTGATAGTTACTTCCCAATCACTTTAGAATAGTGCCTAAAATCCATTGAAGTATTTTGTTTGCTCTTAGGACTCAAATATACTTTCCATAAAGACAAGGATGAGTGAAACCTGGCTGTCTTGATACTATTTCATAGTGTTCAATTACCCAGTAAGCAAGATACTAAACATAAGCTTACTTGTGCCCATTTACAAATCTGCAGTGAAACTGCTCACTACAGATTAATCAACACAAGGAAATGCATGCTTACTTTGCTTTTTGGTTACTGTCTATGCCACTGCCCTCCAGTCTCCTTGACTTCAAATGCTTTGCACTTTTTTGCCATGGCTCTTTGCACAATATACTTTTCTTATTCTACTCACTCTGCTGTGACCTTTCTCCTTATATATTCTGTTAGCATGTTGGGTGGATTGCGAAAGATGGGGCTGTCGGCTCTTGTAAAGATTTACAGCCTCAGATGCCCTAGGGAGAAATTCTGCTTCGTTAGAGAGGGTCGCTGTGGTAGTTACATCATCGGGTGTCAATTGGGGACTTGAGAGGATTAAGAGTGAAGGGATGGAGTCTAGTCTGTCGATCGGTCATAGTCAATAAAGCCTCTGTGTGGGCATGGCCTTCTCCTTAGGATTCTGGTAACACCTATATTTCCTCCTTAGAGAAAGGAGACAGTATCTCTCAACATTGCAAGTGCAAAGACACTTAGAAAATGCTAGTGCCTTGAGCTGGAGAAGCCATAAGGACCTACCCTGATGCAACCAGAACTTTGGAGCTGGAGAAGCCACATAGAGATCCCTGCCAGTGCTGATATGCTTACTCCAATGGATCCACAAGACTCCAAGCCACTGACCTGTGATTCTCCTGCATTCAGCATCATTGCACATATTTCATGAGTCTGAAGAGGACTTTATAGATTGATACAGTCACTAGTAGTGGAATCAACTCAATGGCAGTGGGTTTTGTTTTAATTTTTGTTTTGTTTTGTTTTGTGGCATCACTGCCCTCTGGTGGGGTAGGAGGCCCAGCCTTGCTCCTGAAGAGTTGCTGCTGGATTTGAACCACCAACCCAGTGGGTCACAGTCCTGCACTCAATCACTACACCACTGGGGCTCAGCCCAGTTTTGTTTTAATTTTAATATTTTTTACTTCATCTATTTTTCCATGTTCTTATACCTTTTATTATTTTAATCATTTTATTGTGTGTTCATGCAACTCAACAAATTCCATACATAAATCCATTGTATGCCAATCACATTTGTACATTTGTTGCCATCATCATTCCCAAAACATTTTCTTTCTTTTTTTTTTTTTTTTGTTTTGGGCATCACTGCCCTCTGGTGGGAGTGGGAGGCCCAGCCTTGCTCCTGGAGAGCTGCTGCTGGATTTGAACTGCCAAACCAGTGGGCCGCAGTCCTGCACTCAACCACTACGCCACCGGGGCTCAGCCCAAAACATTTGTTTTCTACTTAAGCCCTTGGTATCAGCTCCTCATTTTTTCCCTTTCCTCCCCTTCTTCTTCCCCCCTCCCTCATGAACTCCTGATAATTTCTAAATTATTATTATTTTGTCATATTGTACATTGCCTGATGTCTCCCTTCACACACTTCCCTATTGTCTGTACTCCAGGGAGCAGGTTATATGTAGAATCATATAATTGGTTCCTCCTTTCTACCCAACCTTTCCTCCACCCTCCTGGTATAGCCACTCACACTGCTGGTCCTAAAGAGATCATCTGTCCAGAATTCTCCATGTTTCTGGTTCCTATCTGTACTAGTGTATATCCTCTGCTCTAGCTAGATGTGTAAGGTAAAATTGGGGTCATAATAGTGGGGGTGGGGGGAGAGGAAGCATCTAAGGACTAGAGAAAAGTTGCATGTTTCATTATTACTACACTATACCCTGACTGACTCATCTCTTTCCCATGACCCTTCTATGAGGGGATGTTGCATTACCTGCAGATGGACTTTGGGTCTCCAATCTATACTCCCCCGCATTTATAATGATATAATTTTTAGTTCTTGATGCCTAATACCCATTCCCTTTGATACCTCATGGTTACACAGGCTGGTGTGCTTCTTCAATGTGGGCCTTGTTGCTTCTGACCTAGATGGCCACTTGTTTACCTTCAAATTTTTAAGACTCCAGGCACTATTTCTTTTGATAATTGGGTGCCATTAGTTTTCTTCACCACATTTACTTATGCACACATTTGTCTTTAGTGACCATATCAGGAAAGTGGGACTATAGTGATATGATATTTTGTTCTTTGATGCCTGAAAACTGATCCTTTTGACACCTTGTGGTCTCACAGGCTGGTGTGCTTCTTCCATGTAGGCTTTGTTGCTTCTGAATTAGATGGTCACTTGTTTATTTTCAAGCCTTTACAACCTCAGATGCTATATATTTCGATAGCTGGTGTCATCAGCTTTCTTCACCCCTTTTGCTTATGCACATATTTGTCTTCAATGATCGTGTCAGGAAGGTGAGCATCATGAAATGCCAAATTAACGGAACAGTATTCTTGCATTGAGGAAGTATTTGAGAGAAAGCCCAATGTCCATCTGTTGTCTTAATACTAGCCCTATAAGTATATGCACATAGATATATTTCCCCATCATATATAAATTTATTTACCTATGTACATGCCTGTATTTAGACCCCTATGAGTGTCCTTAAGCCTCTTATTTTTCCTCTATTCCCTTTTACTTTCCTCTTGTCCCACTATCATTCTTGCAACCTTCATTTGGTGTTCCTCTCAGTTACATTACCCTTGATTAATCCCTACCAGGCCTCTCACACACACCTTGCCACTGATATTTCCTCTCTTTAAAGCACTCTTCTTTTGCTCTGATGTTAGAAATTGAGCTACTATATTTTTAATACACATTAATAGATGCTATTTTTCTTTTAAAAATCATTTTATGGGGGGCTCATACAGCTCTTATCAAAATCCACACATCCATCCCTTGTATGTAAGGAGCACTTGCACATTTGTTGCCCTCATCATTCTCAAAGCATTTGCTTTCTACTTAACCCCTTGGTATCAGTTCCTCATTTTTCTTGATTTCAAATTTTCTCTAACATAAGTTAACTATGTCTGGTGGATAAGATACTTTATATCTACACATTGTAGGATATTTTATATTAGTTTCTGCAATGTCTGTTTCTTCCTCTTAAAGGTCAACTCTATGAAGTCAGACCCCCATCAAAGAGTAAAGAAATGTGAGCCGGAAGGTGCTCTTTCATTCTCATTGGAGCCCAGATCCAGAACCTAGAACAGTTTGAACTGTCTGATCGGGGGCCATGGACAAGAGAAGAACACCTCCTGTGTAGCACTTGCCCCTCTTATGAAGCATTGTATGAATGTAGAGGAAGGGCTTAAGGAAGACACATGGAATGTAGATGGTTTGTCTTTTTACTGATTCTGTGTCAAACTTTTCTTTTCTGCACTCCTTTCCCTCTTGAGTTTTTCCTTCTTTAGTTAAGCAAACTGTATTCTAGACATTATAGAGAACTCAATGGCCCTGTCTGATATATTCTTTAACTAGAAATATAATCGCCTCATTAACCTTTGGGGGTAGGGTTTGGCTTTGTCCCTCAAAGGTTGGAGGGCAGAACTCCTGGGTGTGCCCACAGTCTTGGCTCGGGCGGTCACTCAGAGTTAATGGGAGATCAGTGTGTAGGGGCAGACCTTTAATTTGCTGGGTGCATGAGCAGGCACTATTTATTTCCACAGAAAAATGCTCTATGCATTTGGGACTATTAGGCGAAGGTTTTTGAAAATCCTCCCTCTGACTGATGGGGAAGCCCAGGAATCTAGGTGGTTCGTACTCATAGTTTGTGGTGGGCTGTTTAAGTGTGCTGTTCCTTCTGTTCCTGCACACCCTAATGAAATAAAATAAAGAGATACTCAGGTGGTAAGCTGCATCAATTACCCTTTAGGCAAGAGTATGTATTTATGTTTTTGTTTTTCTGTAGTCTCTAAAACAAACCAAGTTGGACCCATTGTTCTGTCTCCTTAGGTCTAAGGATAAAATTAGTAAGCTAACTAGTATTGGAGTACATTTGTCTGATACCTGGGAACTTCAAATGATAAAATAAGAATGTTGAGAGTCCCTAAAATGGTGTTTGAGATACCCTGTTAGAGTCATTGAGTGTATGACTCTTTGTGGGATAATTGATATATTTTATCTCATTCATGAGATAGCTGAGACACAAAGAGATGAAGCAACTTCCCTTAGGTCATGCTGCTATTAAGTGGGATGCCTCAGTCTCAAAATACTCTAATTTACTACTTATATATCCATATTATGCTACTCGCTGTCACCACACATTTTGGCTCTGCCACTGTCACCCTTGTGAAATTTGCAGAACCACAGACACGCAATAACCAGCCTTCCTAATTCCAAAATAGATTTCAATGCTTCATCTGGAGGGTAGAGTTTCTTGAGATCCACCTTAAAAATACTCAGTGTAACTAGAAATCATTTTAACAAGAAAAGTTCAACTAAAGAACTTCAATGCTAGATTACAGATCCTCCAAAATTCTATTCTAAGCCCCTCTTGGTGCTTAGGTCAAGAGATTGCCATCTTGTCCCCACTATTTCAACACAATTATTGTAAACAACAAGGATTCATTCACTCATTCATCAAATATTTACTGAACACTTGGATCTTCCAGGCCTTGGGCCAAGAAAAGAAGGTACAAGGGGTTGGTCAGTTACCTTTCCTCGTTTCAAGTGGTTCTTGGTCATGTAAACAACCCATTCCAGAGTACTAAGAATCCTCAGGATGAGTATGTGTACCAGGTACCCTGTGAATCAGAGGCATGGGTTTGCTTTCTTGAGCAGTAGATTTTTTTTCAGAGAACTTGATGCAAATGGAAATTCTTTCCCAAGGAGGCAGCTTACATGCTGCTTCCCCAATTTTACTGCACAGCTCAAATTTTACTGTTAGCATGTCTTGGAAAGCTGGAAGTTAGTGTTGAGCAATGGAGGTTTTTCAAAGGGCATGCACAAAACTCGTGCCCAATCTATGATGCTGGCTCTGAACTTTGTTGTGGTTATGGGAAATTTAGAGTCACAGAAGGCCTTACCAGTGTTGAACACAAGTAGAGCCATGGTTGCTCCTTTCAAGTATCTGTTAGTGTTAGGGATTTTTATCTCCCTAAATATGTGCTGACATCCTAAAATGTGTAACTTTGGATATAATATCATGTAATATAATCCTTTTCCAAAGTGAAATCTAGTGTTATGTAAACAATTAAGCAATTGAGGTTATACATCATATATGGTGGGATCTAAATCTAATAACTTAATGACAAAGATGTAAATTTGGGGGTACTTTGATATACTTAAGGGACACAACTCAAAATGAGAAAAAACAGTTGCAAACATCTATTAATAACAAGACTGTATAATAATGAGACTGGTTAGTGTAAGAAGTGTGAATCTAATGAAATTAGAAGTGTCAAAAACAAAAATGGAATGCAAGAAGTTTGATATCCTAGACCTCCGTCCTGGCCATCTGGAATCAGACAATTATATGACGACTATGTCAGGACCGACAAGTTCAAGAGAAATGGGTCCATATCCATTGTCCACAAGAAATGTCAAGACCTATTTTGAAATATGATGTTGCCTGTGATAGCATAATATTTTTAAAAGTTTTTTTTGGGGGGGGCATCACTGCCTCTGGTGGTCGTGGGTGCTACCCAGTGCTGCCCCTGAGAGCCACCGCTGGATTTGAAACTCCACACCCGTGGGCTGCAGTCCTGCACTCAATGACTTATGCCACTGGGGCTCAGCTCCAATAGCATAATATTTATGCATAATAACATATAAAGAATTCCAGTTACTACAATTGTCACTTATATTTACACACCAACCACGAAAGCTAGTGATTAAAAAAACTGAAAAATTCAAGCAAATTCTTCAATCAGAAATTGATCAAGGTTGCAATCGGGATGCATTGATAACTGTGATGTGATTGTGATATGAGACTTGGAAACAACAAGGTAGGAGTAATAGCTGGAAACCTTGGCCTCAGTGATAGAAACAAACTTGGGAATCCCATCGCAGAATTTTGAAAGACCAATAGCTTCTGAATTGCCAATACCTTTACCCCAAAATTTAAATGGTAACTATGCTTCACTCCATGGAATACACAGGAATTAAATTGACTATATTTGTTGGAAGAGAGGGAACTTGAGTCAGAATTGACTTGGAATCGATTCATTGGAAGTGGGTTTGGTTTTGGGTTTGATAGGAAGACATGATGGAGTAGCTCACCATCAGCCAAAATGCAACCAGGGGATGCTTATGGAACAGATCATCAGTTGCTCATATGCAAGTTCTGGTTGAAATTAAAGAAGATTAACCAAGATCACTCGATCCAAAATCCAACTTTGAGTACCTGAATCCTGAGAACATCTCAACAATGGCTTTGGCTCGTTGATGGGGCAGTTACATGACTTCTGGCTGACTTGAATGAAGGGGCAGAGTCTAGCCTGTTAATCAGGCCATAGGCAACAATTCCTTTATGTGGACATGGCTTTTTCTTGAGGATGCTGGGAACTTCTGTCTTCCTCCCTGGAGGCAGGAGACACACTCTGTCTGCCTTCCCTTTCTGACGCTGAGACCTTCAGAGAACTGGAGGAGACATGGGAACCTGCGCCAGCATTGAGATGCTTCCATTGCCACTGGATCCACAAGACGTCCTACCCACTGGCCTGTGATCTTCCTGCATTTGACCTCATAGCATATGTTGTGAGTCTAAAGAGGACTTTGTGGACTAGTATCAGTTAATATTAAACTTATGGACTTGATCTGGACTATGGTGTGATATTTTATAATTCCAAATATATAATTGCTCCTTTTTTTATAAAACTCTCTTTTATACACATATGAGTGTCTCTGGATTTGTTTCTCTAGTCAAACCTGATAAACACAATTGAACACTAAAAACAGAAGAGCTGCTGAATTGTGAGATGACACAAAGAGCATTATAATTGTGTGGGTTATAACAGCATCTGAAAAATGGAAATTTTAGAACATTTCATTGTTCTCACATACAAGAGACTTCCATGTGGACCAAGAGACATTTCTTTAAACTGAACAAGGGAATACTGTTTGGTTTTAAATCAAGAAAGTGTACATCATGGCTGCATCCTTTCACTATAAGAAGCATCAGAATTGGAGGAAGTCTTATTAACAACCTGTGATATGCAGAGGATACAACCCTGCTTGCTGATGAAATCCAAGGACTGCAGCCTTTATGAATACAACTCCACATACAGAAAATCTAAATCCTCACAACTGGGCCTAAGATAAAATCATGATGAATAAAAAAAAAAAAAACTTGAAGCTGTCCAGGAATTTGTGTTAGTCCACTTAAGTACAGAAATAAATCAGGGAGGCTCATATGTGTTTGAGAGAGAACTTTATATCAAAGAGCAATTGTACATTAAGAAAACATCCCAACCCATTCAAGATTAAGTTCATAAATCTGATATTAGCCCATATGTCTGATACCAATCTGTAAATTCCTCTTCAAACTCATGCAACACATGCAATAATGCTGAATACAGGAAGACCACAGGCCAGTGGGTGGAAAGTCTTGTGGATCTAGTGGAGTTGTAACCATCTCAGCACTGGTGTGGGTCTTCACTTGACCCCTCCAGCTCTAGGGCTTTGGCTTAACTCCATGTCCCTAGTCATCAGGAATACCAAATAGAGTTTGCTTTTATCTGGCCTCCAGTATGCTACTTATCTGTGCTTGTGTCTCCGAAATGAGGTCATTCATCTGACCTGATTGACAGGCTCGACTCCACCCCTTCATAAATTGACAGGTGATCATGTAACTACCACAGTCCATCTCTTGTCAACTTGACAGTCTTATACACCCTTTAGCCATACATAATTTTCAAACAAACAATAATAAAATCATATATGTACCTAACAGGATAAAACTAAAATGCATCCAACTCAATAAGTGCCAAAACATCATTTAAGCATGATAGCCTATAATTAAACAACACAACAATATCACATGTCTAAAATTATAGTTAAATGAACACCTACACATAATCTTATGTATATATTTCCCAACTTATATGAAAGTTTGTAAGCCAACCACTTCATTATTTTATTCCCCTCCCCCCATTTTCCTTTCACCCTATGTCTATCTATATAAGATCGGCAGGATGAACAATCCTGAGGAGAAACAACAGGATCAGCATTTCCAGTACACATGGGAGAAAAGGAAGCAAGAAAGGGAAATGGAGCCAGAAAACTCAGGGATAAGGGAACAACAAGAGATCTTGTAATAGTAGTAGTAGTAATAATAATAATAATAATAATAATAATAGTAATAGTAATAAAGCTGCTCAAGGATTCATGGAGATAGGAGGGCTCGGGAGGGAGGGTAAAAAGAAGAGCTAATATCAAGAGCTCAAGCAGAAAGAAAATGTTTGGAAAATAATGATGGCAACATATGTGCAAATATGTTTGAAAAAATCAATATATGGGATTTTATAATAGCTGTAAGAGCCCCCAATAAAATTATTTAAAAATTTAGAAGAATGTTGTGTGTTCTGTTGGTACTCTGCAGCACCCTGACTGAATCATTTATACTTTGTGAGAAAATACCCAATTTTCTACAGATGGGCTTTCGGTCTCCTTTCAGATCCAAAGGAGGAAGGTGAAAGGAAATAGAGGGGAAAAAAATAGGAGACAAAATCTATTTATAGAGGTATAGCTAAAGACATGGAATTTAGGACAGGTAAATCCCTCAGGAACAGTAATAGAAGTAGTAATATTATGAGGAGAGAGGATGATAGGGTAGGGGGAAGTGAAAGAAAAGGGGAATCCATCACAAGGTTGGATATATAGCACACAATCTTTTTTTGGGGGGGAGTGTGCTATATGTGCTTATGTAAATTTCATGATTGAGATGTAGGGGTGGAGTCTAGCCTGTTAATCTGGAGATAGCCATTGAGCAGCCAATGAGGCCTTTGTGTGGGCACGGTTTTCTGGGAAATCTCATGGTATTTCCCTCGTGGAAATGGGAAACAGTCTCCCCGGTTGTTGGGAGACAGTCTCTGAGACAATGAACTACGGACAAGACAAGATGGCAGCACCTGAGAAGCTGGAGGAGCTGGAGGAGAAGCCACACGGCCTTATCCTGATGGAACCAGACCTTTGAGAAGCTGGAGAAGCCACGTGGAGACCCCTGCCAGCAATGAGTTGCTTCTATCACCACTGGATGCTGTTCATGGACCCTGAGCCCTGGAAGCGAGGAGCCATGGGAAGACCCCTGCCAGTGCCGGGATTCTGCACCCACTGGCCTGTGACTTTGTGAGTTGGAAGGAGATGTTATAGACTGGTATCGGGCATATGGGCTAATATAAAACTCGTAACTTTGAACTGGACTAGGCTGGGATGCTTTCTCAATGCCCCATTCCTCTTGTATGTAAGCCTTACCCTTATACCCATATGTGTCTCTATGAATTTGTTTCTCTAGTTTATGTGGACTAACACAGAGATGAATAACAGAAATGTAGGTGAAGGGAGACAGTAGACAGTGTAAGATATGAAATAATAATAAAAAATATAACTGGACAAGGATTCATGGGGGTAGGAGGATGGGAGAGGGAGGGAAAAAAAGAGGAGCTAATATTAAGGTCTCAAGTAGAGAATGTTTTAGAAATGATGAAGGCACATAAGTGTGTTTTGTTGGTGCTATGCTGCATCCTGGCTGACTCATTCCTTCGTTTTAGGAATTTCTTTTTGTGAGGAAATATCCAATTGTCTACAGATGGGCTTTGGGTTTCCTATCAGACTTCCATCATTTGCATCAATGTATTTGTTCGTTCTGGGTTGTCTGATACTTAATCTCATTGACACCTCATAATCACATAGGCTGGTGTGCTTCACCCTTGTGATCTTGCTGCT
The DNA here is from genome assembly GCA_004026705.1 of Nesogale talazaci. NCBI lineage: Eukaryota > Metazoa > Chordata > Mammalia > Afrosoricida > Tenrecidae > Nesogale > Nesogale talazaci. The sequence continues at coordinate 70,211 of PVJH01003008.1, read as the reverse complement.
TCCCTGGTAGATGGCTGCTTGTTTAACTTCAAGTCTTTAAGAGCCCAGGTGTGCTTCTTTTAATATCCAGGCACCATCAGCTTTTTTCACCACATTTGCCATTTTGTCTTCAGAGATTATGTAAGGAAGGTATCACAAAATGCCATGTTATTAGAACAGTGTTCTTCCATCGAGGGAGTACTTGAGTAGAGATACAATGCCCAACTGCTATCTTAACATTCAATTATATGTCCATAGACTTATATTCCTATTAACATGAATATATGCATGTCTATTTTTGTACCTCTCTATATGTCTTTTGCCTCCTACTTCTTTTCTCCATTTATTTTTACTTTCCTCCTGTCCAGTATCAGTACTTTCTCATGGCTACATTGCTCTTAATCAACCACCACCTGGCATTTGATATCCTCCTCGCCATCAATTTTATATCTCTTATTGTGTCCTTGTGCCTGGGTTTGCGCAACCAATTCTTATAGAGGCAGCAGTCAAGAAATCAAGTTATGTATTGCATTGAGCAAATCTGTTGCACAAGACCCTTTTAAAGAATTGAGGAGCCAGGATGTCACTCTGAGCCCTAAAGTTCACCCAACTCAAACTATGGTATTTTCAGATACTGTAGATATGTGTGAAATTTGAATTGTTGAATAAAGAAGATTGAAGAAAAGCTATGCATTTGAAGTATAGTGCTGGCAAACAATGTTGAAAGTACTACAAACTGCAAAAAGAAATTTATCTTCAAATAAGTATAGCCATATTGCTTCATAGAAATGATGGTAGTGGGGTCTTGTCTCATGTACATTAGACACATTATCAAGAGAGATTAGTCTCTGGGAAAGGACATCATGTACATTAAACGAGGAGGGCTGCAAAAGAGAGGACAGCCCTTGAAGTGGAATGATACAGGGCGGCAACATGGGCTTAAATATAACAATTCTTGTGAGGACAGCATAGGAATGAGCAGTGTTTCCTTTTTTGGACACCCTTTTCAGTATCGCAGTCACTATGAGCCAAAACCTAATTGACCACACCTAACAACAAAACAGAGACAGATAGAAGTAGAAGAAACTCTATGGATTGCTGGCTATTTGAAGATGATATGGACAGCACTGAATTCAGAATAAGCACTGAATTTAGCTCTGTGAGGAAAAAAATATTTCTGTTCTTTCAAGCTACCAACATGATATTTCTGTTACACAAGCACAAAGTAAGACAGGTAGTTTAGCCCAACACACATGATCTCTGTAGGCACAACTGCATTCATGTATGTATTTTCAGCACATATCAGTTTGTTGTTGTAATATTCTTTGTCGGATTTATACAAGAGGGCTTCCAAAAATTCATGGACAAAAGTAATTAAAATATAATGGATTTTTTTTCTACAAAATCTTTGAAGTTCCCTTATACATATTCAAGGGTGTGGTACTTTTTGTTTTCCCAAGCTTGTTTAGCTGGTGTATCTGTGTGTCAATCCATAGATGGTTGTTATTACCACTTTTGCCAAATTGAGTAGGTAATATTATTAACTCTGTTGCCTCTAATTCTTGTTCTGCTCCAACCATCTTCCTTTGCCTTGGTCATTTTGTCAGGATCAATCCCTTACTGTATGTTGCCTTTCTCTTCACTAGTACACAGTTAGTAGTGTTTGCACATTGGACTGCTCACTGTCATGAGGTCAGCAGTTGGAAACCACCAGTTGCTCCACAAGCTAGATAAGTCACAGTCTCTGAAACTCACAGGGGGCAGATCTGCCCTGCCCTGTAGAGTCAGCATTAATCCTGTGTCAATGAATTTTGGAGGTCCCATAGTTAATGACCTATCCTTTCTTCCCTTTGAAATTCTGTTAGCTATGAAAGACTGTTTTTTCACCATGTACGAACTTTTCCTCCACTTTTCATAATAGTGGTGTGATTGACTATTTTATCATCAGGAGAAGGCCTTTTGGTTTATCCATATTATCAGGTTCATTTCTATTCTTTAACATGATGTAGTACTCCATCATGTGCCTGCACCATATTCTGTTTATCCATTTATCTGCTGATGAACTGTTTTCAACATTTTGCTTCTGTGACCAATGGTGTGATGATCGTGGGCATGCATGTAAACTGTGCCATGGCTCTCATATCTGTAGGGTGTATATGAAGTTCTTGGAGTATTGGATTATATGTCATTTCTATTTCTAGTGTTCAAAAAAAGATGCCTGGCCGTTTTCTCCAGTGATCCTGCCAACAGTGTATGAAGTATCTCGTCCTTCCACATCCTTGTCATCAATTGCTGATTTCTGTTTTTAACTTTTTGCTTTATTTTCATTTTTGTTTTAGTGAAAGAAATTGTTTTATTTTGTGTTTTATTCTACTACCCTGTAGTTTTAAAGTAGGAACAGGATGCTATTCATTTTACATGCTTTTCATATTTTCTCTTCATCATCCGGTAGTTGGTTTCTAATTTGATTACTGTAGTGTGATATAATGTGTTAACAGTAGACTGGCAATCAGGTCACAGCTTGATGACATCATTTGGAGGTGCCATGGAGATAAATAGTTTGCTGGAGGCAGGACACAGAGACTCCCCATGAGAGATTAACGATAACAAGCAGGATAGGGTATGCTGATGCAGCCAGAGCCCTGGAGCTGGAGGAGCTCTGTGAAGACCCCACTGGATTCCAAAACTTTCCACCCACTAGCAAGTGATCTTCCTGCATTTGGTGTCATTGCATATGTTTTGTGAGCCTGAGGAGGACTTTATAGATTGGATTGATATCAGACATATGGACTAATGGACTTATGGGCATATTGAACTTATACACTTGATCTGGACTTGGATGGGCTGTTTTTTCAATATTTAATTGCTATTGTATATAAAGCTCTTTCTTAATACATATGTCTATGAAATTTGCTTCTCTAGTCAACCCAGACTAGCACAACATTGTCATCTGAAAATATGCTTTATAACATTTCAGTGTTTAAAATTTGCTAGTGCTTTTTTGGTCTAAAATACTGTCTATTCTAGAGAATGTTCCATGTACACATATAAAATAATGTATATTATATTGTTCAGTGGGTTTTTCTGTATGTCTGTATGAGGTCCATTTGGTTGACTATGTTGTTTATATCTTCTGTTTTTAGTAAGTCTCTTTCCAGTTTCTCTGCACTTCCTTGAAAATGTATGTTTTGGATCTTATGTTGAGTGTGTACATATTTATTACAGTCTCTTGGTGGGTTGAATTTTTGATCATTTTTCAATATCTTTCATATAATTAATACTAATTTTTCTAAAAATCTGTCTTATCAGATTTTTCTGATTCCACAAACTTTTATTAAACAAATATGTGAAACTGCAGATTCTTGATAGCTCCTTATCTAGGTCAAGACATTTCTGAAAGTGGTGTTTCCATCTCTCCAAACTTCCCCAAGTCAAAAGGTGTGTACATTCAATGCACAGCCCATCAAAATGGCAGTTGTGGCGGTCATGTGCTTATTTTAATTTCATGATTGAGATGTAGGGGTGGAGTCTAGCCTGTTAATATGGAGATAGCCATTGAGTAGCCAATGAGGCCTCCGTGTGAGCATGATTTTCTCCTGAGACTTCTGGGAAATCTCGGGATTTTTTACCTCATGGAGATGAGAAGCTCTCCTCCCAGTTGTTGGGTGTCAGTCTCAGAGACAACAAACTACAGACAAAACAAGATGGCAGGGTCTGAGAAGCTGAAGGAGCAAGAGGAGAAGCCACACGGCCTTACCCTGATGGAACCAGATCTCTGAAGCTGGGGAAGCCATGTGGAGAGCCCTGCCAGGACAGAGTTGCTTCTATCACCACTGGATTCTGTTGATGGACCCTGAGCCCTGTAAGTGAGGAGCCATGAAGAGACCCCTGCTGGCACTGGGACTCTGAACCCACTGGCCTGTGACTTCATGAGTCGGAAGGAGACTTTATAGACTGATATTGGGCATATGGGCTAATATCGGATTTATGACTTAGAACTGGACTGGGCTGGGATGCTTTCTCAATGTCCCATTCCTCTTGTATATAAACCTTTTCATTATATCCATATGCATGTCTATCAATTTGTTTCTCTAGTCTACCCGGACTGACACAGCAGATGACATTTTTCAGGGATTCAAATAGTATTTCTCTTAAATGCTCTTTGAGTTTGGGGAACAGAAAGTTTGAAGGAGCAAGATTATGGTTGTATTGCTATTAGAGTAAGATTTTCAATGATCTATTCATAAGACAGTCCTTTTTACTCTCTAAGAATAAACAGGTACTTTGTTCTGTTGGTTAAAAAATTCAATTGGCATCATGTCTCTAATTATATTCTCTCTAATGCATTTTTCAATTTTTGTAAAAGTTCTTTATGATAACTTCCTTGATCATTTTGTAGTATTTAAGAAACTCTATCCAGATTATCCCTATGAAATACCAGAAAACAATCTTCATAATCTTTTGATCTGACTTCTCTGCCTTACATTTAACTGTTCTTTGCAAAACCAATGTTTTCATTGTAACTTCATTTTTGAAGACATCTAGTTAGACTAAGACAAGTGTTTTTAAAACAGAGAAAACTTGTCTACATCCATACATCAATTTCAGATCTATATTGAACTATCCATTATTTAGAATAAAACTCTGCATATCTGAATTAGAATCTTGTAGTGATACCTTTTGATTAACCTGTGTGTTATTTTAGGTCTAGCCTTTGATTTTAATTTATCTTGGTTTTGTGTCTAAGATGTGTCTATTGAAGATAGATACTGATGAACCAGGTCTCTTATCCATTCTACTACACTCTCTTGACTGATTCACTGTGCAGTACATTCAGTGTACTCATTGATAGTATAAATTCACTCCTGTCATTTTGCTATGTGTATGTGTTCCTGGTAGAGCTTTTAATTTCTTTATTCCATATGTGTTTGTTAATTTTGTTTATGATTTGTTAAAATCAGTCCCTCCATCGTTGCTGTTTAGTGTTTCCTAGATTTTCATAATTATTTTTTCTTTTGGTGAGAAGATTTATTATTTTTCTTTGCAGTTTTTCTGCAATTTATTTTTGTCTTTCTATGCTTAGAAAATTCTATTCAGTCTTGATAATATCTCGACTTCCTCTCCATTTGGAAAATTTCTAACTATATCAGTTATTTCCTTGTTTCCTTGGCAGTTGTCCTATTTAAAAAATTCACATATTTTCTTCCTTATTTAATTTAATTTGAATATTTCTATACCTTTTTTGCATATGACGTCAGATACCTTACTATCAGATTGCTGTCTGTTGTTTCTTTGTATTTCTTTTTGTATTTCTGGTAAGATTTTTCTGGACTACACAAATTCTATTAATTTCTGCTTGTATGGAAATATCCTAATTTGAGAGACACCTTAAAAATAATTTTATTTGGGGCTCTTACAACTCATCATAATCCACACATACATGTATTGTATGCCAAGCACATTTATACATATGTTGACCTCATTATTTTCAAAACATTTGCTTTCTAATTGAGACCTTGGTAAATAGCTCCTCTTTTTTTTCCATTCCTTTCCTGCTCCTCTCTCCCTCAGATATCTTTGATAATCTATAACTTATTATTATTTTTGTCATATCTTACACTTTCCTGTGTCCCCCCTCCACCCATTTTTCTGTTTTCCGTCCCCCAGGGACGCATGTTCAAAAGTACAGCTAAGGGTTCCTGACACATGAAATCCAGCTCAGATAAACCCCTCAGGAACAGAAATGGTAGTAGGGATACCATGAAGATATGGGGAAGGTGGGAAGTGGAGGGAAAGAAGAGGGAAATGACTGCAATGATTGACACATAACTTCACCAACACCACGACCACCACCACCACTACCACCACCACCAGGAGGTTTAGCAACAGAAACCAAGAGGTGGCAGAGACACTGTCTCTCTCAGTTCACTTCCTAGGAGACTTTCTACTGACAACACTCACTTGGATACTCCCTACTGACAAGGCTGACTTCCTGGGAGACATCCCTGAGAGAAGCCACATGGAGCTACCCTAGTGTCCTGAGCTGGACAAGCCACATGGATGCAACCAGACCTCTGAAGCTGGAGGAGCCACTCAGAGACCCCTGCCAACACTGAGATGTTCATGACACCACTGGATCTAAAGACATTCTACATATCTGACTTGTGATCATCTTGCATTTGACATCATTGCATGTGTTTCATGAGCCTGAAGAAGACTTTACAGACTGGTATTGGATATATGGGCTATTAACCAACTTGTGGACTTGGAATGGACTAGGTTGGAATGCTTTCTTAATGTACAATTACCTTTTCTATAAAACTGCCTCATATACATATTGAATTTGTTTCTCTAATCTACCTGGACTAACATAGCGGTAATAAATAAATATAAATTAATTGATTTTAAAACTAAGGAAGAAAAGCAAGAGGGTAGAAAACTGGGGTGGAGGGGTGGGGTCTGGGCATTAGTCCACTGTGAGAAGCTGGACACCTGGTTTGTGAGAGTATGTGAGGGGCCCTGCTGGTCTAGTGGGTCTGTGTTGAGCCCTGATCTGCATGGTCCGTGGTTTGAAACCACCAGCAGACCTGTGGGAGAAAGTCAGTCTTTCTGCTCCCACAAACAGCTACAGTCTCAGAAACCCACCAGGAGTCCCTATGACTCAGCACTGACTTGAACGCAGCGAGCTTGGTTTTGGTTTGGGGCGTCTAAATGTAGGGGTTGTGTACATGTGCCAATAATCCATAAAGCCTACTGACCTCTGTGCAGGTGGGCCTGACTCGCTTGTTCTGGGAGGGCTTCTCAAGTCACGGGTAGAGCTGAGCAGTAATGGGAGTGCTATGAAGCAGGGAGTGTGCTGGATGGCCCCTCAGAGTCACTGGTGGTCAGGGGCCTGGGGATTGAGTGTATCCATACTCTGGTTACCAGGGAGGAGGTGGGTGGATAAGAGGGAGAGCACACCATTCTGATAGTGTTGTTGTCCACTTGTATGGGTGCTGGTGTTGTCGTGGGCAAGGAGTGTCTGTTATCTGGCTCCGGCCCTGATTGGGCCGCTGCTTGGAATAATTCAAAATGGTCACACTGTGCTGGGGTAGTTAACAATTCACCACTTCGTATACCTCCTTGCTCAACGTTTTTCAGGATCTCTTTCTTATTGGTATTTGATCTACTTCTTTTTTCTCCAACATGCCCCCCCCCCCGCCAAGTTCATTTTGTTTTGTTAATTCATTTTATTGGGGGATCTTACAACTCTCATCATTGTGTCAAGCATGTTTGTACACATGTTGCCATCATCATTTTCAAAACATTTTCTTTCTACTTGATTCAGTTCCTTTTTTCCCTCCCTCACTTATGAACCCTTGTTAAATTATAAATTATTATTATTATTATATTATCCACTCTCCCCCTTTATGCACTTTTCTGCTGTTCATCCCCTTTGAGCAGAGCAGGGGATATGTCGATCATTGTGATCAGGTTCCCCTTTCTCTCCCTACCTCCTTATATCACTGCTCTCATTATTGGTCCTGAGAGTGTTATTTGTCGTGATTCCCTGTGTTTCATGCTCTTATTTGTAGAAGTGTACATGTTCTGATTCTGTATTTGTCTCTCTCTCAATCTAATTCTTTATTTTATTTAATTCTTCTTATTTTCTCAAAGTTCCAGGTCATATCCATTTCACTTGGTTTCTCAGGCTTTTGTTGTGGAGGCTACCAGTCATGTGTCTCTGTACTCTGTCATCTTGCCTTAGCCCCTTTCCTTGGTTTGGTTTTCAATTTCTGCCTCAATATTCTAAATGGCATGGTTCAGCATCTTGTACAATGAACACTTCTGTGCTTAGCAATTAGATTCTACCTTAGCATTTTGCTATAATTTATTTATTACAGATCTAGCAACCAAAATTCTATCCATTAGTTCTCCTTTTTTGATGTGTTTTCAAACAAATGACAGAATAAGTGCCTTTCTCTGTTATTATTTCAGTATATGTATCATTAAGTAGATTCAATGTTTGTTTATAGTTCCTTCTTTTTTCTTTTTTTATAAAATTTAAAACCAATGCATGAGTAGTAAGTGTACTAGGGGTGGAGTTTGGATAAATATTTGTACCTGTATAACCATAGTTTCTGACATCATATAAAATATTATTTTCATCCCAGAACGTTCCTTAATGTCCATTCCCTGCCCATTTTCTATCCCAATTTCTAGACGTAGCCCCTCTTTTTAGCTTTCTGTTCCACTATAGATCAGTTCTTCCCACTCTGGGTGATTATATAAATAGAATAATAAAGCATGTCTTTTGGTAGGGCTTTTTATTTAACTCAACATAATGTTTTAAAAATCCATTTGTGGTATTTTACATATTGATTTTCTCCTTCTTTTTAATTGCTAAGTAGTATTCCCTTATGGAGATAAGCCAGAGTCTGCTTCCTTATTCTCCTAGGCTAGTTTCAGTTTCGGAGATAAGTTCCTATAAATGCTAATGAGATATCAGTAGTTCAGTAATATGATTCTCACATTCCAAGTGGGAGTCCAATCTCCAGCCAACACACCTCATGCACAGCCACAAGTTTCAGTGAGTTTTGAGAAGAAAGAGCTGGGATCTATTGCCAAAATCTGCCAAAGAAATCTCCTGTTTACTCTGATCCAATAGGCAACTCATCACATGGACAGTATCAACTTGGGCAGTCCTAAATTCCTTTATCTGTTGTCATCAGGAGTCAGGGTTGACTTAACTACAGCTACCAACAATAACATCTATGAGCACTTTGTATAAGTTTTATTGTGGGTATGTTTTTATTTTCTCCTTACCTAAGAATAGTATCACCAGGTCATATGGTAGGTGCAGACTTAGTTTGATAGGAGAATTCTAGAATTTTTTCTAACAATGATGTTCTATCATTAATACATGAGCATTCTGATAAGAATAGTTGATCTCCACTCTTGATGACCTCCAGTGTTGTTAGACATTCTAGTTGCCTATTCAAACTCATCCCAAGGAAACATGAAAGACCATCCTAGATATGTGATGCAAAACAGTCTTATCTTGAAGCCCTGTGGAGCAATTCAACTCTACATGCACTGTCACTGTGAATCAGAATGAACTTGATGGCTAAGTAGCATCAACAAGGATGAGACATGGAATCTCACTGCATTTAAATGTGCATTCGTATCAAAAGGTATGAAGCACTCTTTCATGTACATTTTAGCCATCCACACATCTTCTTTGGGAAACTGTCAGTTTAAGTCTTTAATTGAGTTTGTATCTTTTTATTAAGGAGCTCTGATGGCCTACGGGGCTATACATTGGGCAGCTAATCAGAAGGCCAGCAGTTGAAAGCCACCAGACACTTGCCAGAAGAACAATGCAGCTTTCTACTCCTATAGAGAGTTAGAGTCCCAGAAACCTACCAGGCAGTTTTGACTCTGTCCTTACATGGGTCACTGTGTGTCAGAGTTAGCTTGATGGCAGTGAGTTTGGTGTTTGGTTTAGATCCTTTTGTCATTATATTTTGATAGGTCTTTTCCTGTCCTTTGCCTCCATCTTTTGTTAAGGTATACATTTTACAAATATTTTCCCCAGAGTATATATGCTTGCTTGCATACTCTGAGGTTTTGTTGAGATTTTGGGGTTTTTTTTTGTTTTCAACTGACAAGCATTGGTTTATAATTTTAACAAAGTATAATTTATCAAGCTTTTCTTTTATGGTTATTGTTTGTTGTGCCCTATCAAAGAAACCTTTGCCTACTCTCAATTCATAAAGATAGTCTTCTATATTCTTCTCTGAAAGCATTTGAGTTTTATCTTTTACATTTAGGACTATGATCCAGCTTGAATTAATTTTTATGTATTGCATGAGATAGAGCTGAAGTTCATTTCTGCCATATGGATATTCAGCGATTCCCGTGCCATTTGTTGGAAAGACTTTCATTTCCTCATTATATTGTTTTGACATCTTTGTCAGAAAGCAAACGACTGCATCAGTTTGGGTCCATTCTGTCTCCTCGTTCTTCTTTTAAAAGAGTTTTATTCCCTTTCATTCCCCTTCTCCACTCCCAATCCTCTCCACTAGCATGAGATGCAAAGGAGTGTGTTTAATGTGTACATTCCATTTGTAAATGTTTTGGGAAAATATGTGTTTTTCATTTTGTTTACAGGCATTTTTAATTTATGCAAGTTATAGTGTAATATATATCTTATTGTGTTTCCATTTCTCTTTTAAAGATAAGCTATTTAGATGCAGATTTGCATGACGATCCCTTCAAAGTGTACGGAAGCAAAGATATTACTTTGGAGAGTTAGGTGCCCCGACCTAAGCCATAGTATTTTCAATCACGTTGTATTGATATGAAAGCTGGTTGCTTAATAAAGAAGACTGAACAAATCAACAAATTTGTGTTGGACAAACTACAGCCAGAATATTATTTTGTAGTATTTAAGGTCCTATATCAACAGGGTAGAGCTAGGTTTCTCGTGGTTTGGCTATTAAGGTATAGTAATAATCCCGATGAGATTTCCTCAAGGTTGTGTAGACTGCTTCCAATATGAGTGGACACTGTGGAAAAACTTGCTTGATTTCTTAGCTGGGTCTATATTCTGTATCTGGCACATCATCTGTCCTCTAATTCTCTGGACTTGAGTCAGTAGCTTATTGTATTGCTCTCTGATCCAAAAAATTCAATCAGTAGCTTTTCATCTCACCTGCTGGCCTCAAATTCATTTCACTTTGTAGACAGGAACTTGCTTCATGACTTGCTAATCTTGAGTTTATCGGTTCCTGCAGAGTCAGGAAAAGCCTCCAGTCTGACATCTGACCCATGGATTTGGCACTTGCCTTTCTTTACAACTACGTATACATATATAAATGTCACTGGTCTTTATTTTCTAGAGAATCCAGCCTAAGACATCTTTACACGTAACATGCCATCAGAAGGGATTAGTTCCTGGAGGAAGACATCATGCTTGGTAGAGAGTTAATGAAAATGAGAAAGAAACTCAGCTGGATTGATGGGCACATAACTGTGACAGTGAGTTCATACATAGGAAAAAATGTGAAGATGAAGCAGACTTGAGCAATGTTTTGTTCCTTTGTATGTAGGGTGGCTCTGTGTTGGAATTGATTCAATGCCCCTAGCACATTGATATTAGCAGTTGACCCTCATTTATGGCAATCCCAATATTAAGGGAACAAAATCTAGTGCTGGGCTATCCTTACGAACTGTTGCATATTGGTCTATTGTGATCTACTGGCGTTTTGTTGTCTAATTTTTGAATGTTGCTCTTTAATCCCAAATGTATCCCAAACTAGTCGTCCTCCTGGAAGACATGATATCTAGCACAGAGCCACTCCTGCATTGGATATGTGTGTATTTTAATGAGTCACTTATAGGCCATGAGGATTACTCCCCATTGTAACTCTGCTTTTGTGTAGCACATTTCATCACACTACTCTGTCAGTGTGGACATATGATAGCTTCCAGTTTCACATCATGAAATAATGCTGATGTGTGTCTATGGATGTACCTAAAGAAGAATTCTTTTCCATTGTAATCCTGAATAGCAGAGTTATGATCTAATAGGCTAGATCTCAAGGAAGTTAAACCCACTGTCATTATCAATTATTCATGGGAGCAGATGGCTTCACCTTCTTGTTGACGATACTGAGTAAGTAGCTGATGGGTTTGACAACTGATCTTTCAGTTAACAAGCTCAATCGCTAACGTAGGAGATGGTATTTTCTAAATACGACCTCCTCACTATATCCTACATATATGTTAATCTCACAATGTGAAGTTGGCAGTCTTACTAAGAGTGGGGTCAATAGTGCACTATTGTAAATTCCTTGATCAACAGAGTCTAGTGGAACTTGCACTATGTCAATTCAAAACTAGGATATTGAGATGTCATGTATTTATTTCTTGTTGGTCTCTGAAAATACTCACTCTTGAGACTGAGTTACCATGTGGGAGCCAGCAGTCATGTGACCCTATAAAAGTTCTGGCCAATGGTATCAAATGAGAGGTTCTCTGATTGTTGGCCATAGATATCCAGATCTGAGTGAGTGAATCTTCTTGTGATTCACTCCAGTCCCCAATAATCAAGGTGGCCCCAGTTTTTAAGCTACCCTACACCACCGCCTGTCTGCCAACTTGGCACTCTGTCAAGGTTTGACTGTTACTATGATGTCAAGATCCGTGCCACCAGCATTTCAAATATCATTAGAATCACTCATGGACAGTTTTAGCAGAGTTTCCAGACGAGCGTTAAAAGAGCAAGGACAACCTGGCAATTTAATTTCCTATCCTCAGTGAAAACTTTGTGGATGGCAACTGGACATGATTCCACTCTTTTGCATGGAACTCACCTTCAGGATAGATCTTCAGTCACTAAAGAGACCACCATGTTCAGTGAAGTTGAGGAACAGTGAGTCTTTGGAGGATAACTTGACACAGCAGCCACAGAATGAACTTAAACATCCAGTGGACTGTGAGAAGAATGCAACATCGGGCAATGTTTGGATATGTTGTACATAAGGTCTCCATGAGTTATAGTCTACGTTATGACAAATGACTGAAACAGACAAGGTCAACGGGAACAGAGATGAGAAATATCATCAAGCCCTGCCCACGCTGGACGTTCTGAGTAAAGTACTGGTAATTAGTAAGTCAGCAAGTGTGTGTTGGTTTGCTGCTCAACTGGGACCAGCAGGGACAACGAGGCTAAGATTATGTGCTTTGATTGAATAGTGGACATTGTTTTTCTGAGGAATGTCAAGATCTCCTCCCGCCTCAGGACACAGGAGCCCTCTGTTTTCTCTTTCTTACTCATATGTGGCTCTGTTCTCTTACTGAATTTTTTCTAGTATTGCCAAATAATAGCTTGTTATTTTAGTTTGTATTTTCCTGATTATGAACGCTTTTGAACATTTCTTTATATACTCTCTATCTTTTGAATTCTGTAAATTGCCTGTTCATATCTATTTTCCTATTAAACTGCTCTTTTCCATTTGGTTTGTTTGAAGTCATTATATAGCATGGTTATGAATCGCTTGCCAATATTTGACATTGAAAATGTCTTTTTCATTCTATTACCTATTAGCTTTGACACTGTGTCCTCATCTTCCAGCTTCAATGAAGGGAGAACCATACCTATGACCTACTGCAATGTTGGGTGTCAGCTGATTCACACTGGTTTGACAGTGTCCTGAGTTCACTGAACCACTTGTTAAACTGGCTCTTGTAATCAGGGTTCTGTGCAACGTGGGCAGCTGCCAATCACCAATTTATAGTCCTTACTTCTTAAAATGTTTATCTGCAGACAGTTTATTCTAAGTGTCCAAGGTAATATACATTCCATCCACAGGTGTAAAAATTAGACAAAACTATGCTTCTCATATTTATTTATTTATTTCATAAAACTCATTATACTTTTGATGAGATACATTTTCATACCCTCGAGTTTGTTACTGCAGTAAACATATCATGTCAAAAAAGGTGTCAAACAGCCAGAGGGTGACACATTGTCATTCATTTCACTTTGTGTTATGTCTCATATTCCCACATGATATTGTGAGTGAATTATGAAATTCCTGAAGGAACTAAAAATATTGTTAGAAAAATTGCTGTATATTCAGCAGCAGAAAAAATGGGTTTCCAAAGATGAACATAATATGTGACAAAAAGAGAAGTTGCCTAACTGTTTTTAAATCTGTCAAGTACAATGACCATTGGCTAATTGGCCTACCTCTAAAGCAGTAGTTGTCAACTTTCCTAATGTTACCACCCCACCCGTTAGTATAGTTTCTCATGTTGTGTGACCCCCAACCACAAAATTATTTTTGTTGCCACTTCATAACTGTAATTTTGCTACTTTTATGCTACTGTTATGAATCAGATGACCCCAGTGAAATGGTCGTTTGACCCCTCAAAGGTATCATGACCTTTGTGAACTACTGCTCTAAAGGAATGAGATGTTAATCCTACAGTGAAAAGATGGTTAAGGATAAATCACATAGCTGATCCTGCTTAAACAAATAAAATACAACTGCAAATGAGGATGCCAATCAAGAAGCAATATGGCAATACCTTAAATAACAGTGATATTGCTTTCTGCTAGGTATTATGTAATTTTTCATTAAAATTTTAAACTCTTTCCTATACCTTTAGTGTTGTGTACCTCTTTTATTGTTATTATTTAAATATTTGATTGTATGAAATTATAAACTGCTAAACTACCTTTTTGCATATCTATTAAAAGTTTTTTATTCTTAAATCAGTCATTAGGGCAGTGAACAGGTTGTGTGCTAGTCAGGTACACTAAAGAAACAAATTCATAGACACTCATATGTGTATAAGAAAGAGATTTATATACAAGAGCAATTGAATTTTGAGAAAACATCCCAGCCTAGTCCAGATCAAGTCCGTAAGTATGGTATTGGTCCATATGTTGAGTACCAGTCTTTAAATTCCTCTTCAGACTCATGCAGCACACGCAATGATGCCAAATGAAGGATGATCACACATCTGGGGTTGGGAAGTCTTGTGGATCCAGTGGTGTTGTAAGCATCTCAGCATTTGCAGAGGTTTCCACGCGGTCCATCCAGCTCAGGGTCCTAGTGTAGTTCCATGTGTCTTGTAGGCGGCAGTGTCTTCTAGGGAGACAGCCTGTGTCCCTGCTTCCAAAGAGCTACCTATCTCCTTCGTGCCCCCAAATGAGGTCATCAAGCTATGATCTGGTTGACAGGCTAATCTCTAGCCTGTCACTCCTAATCCTCAAATTGGCATCAGATTATGTAACTACCAGAGGTTGTTCAATTATTTTAGTTCCATCATTGTCTTAATGGTCCTAAACACTTTAAAGAATTGTGTTACAAATTTTCACACTTTTTGAATGCAGTATGTTATAGCCCTGGTGACATAATGATACATTTTCGACTGCTAACCACAGGGCCAGCAGTTTGAAACCACCAACCAGCTCTGAAGGCTGATGGGGCTTCTTTGCCCATAAAGACTAACTATCTGCAAATGCAGGGGGCAGTTCCGTGTCCTGGAGGGTGACTGTGAATCAGATCGACTTGAGAGCAGTGAGGGAGCTGCCACTGTAGACACCTCACGGTGACACTGTAGAACAAGGTATCACTGTCCCTGTGGTTTCTGAGACTTTAAATGTCTGCCGCACAATTTCCATACCACCAGGACATCTTGCAGCTCTGATGGGGTAGTGAGGACCCTGACTGCATATAGTTTACGCATTAGGCTTCGATCCATAAGGTTCCCAGTACGAAATCATCAGGTGGGAGAAAGACGGAGCTTTCATTCCTGTAAAGAGAGTTACAGTCTTTGTAAACCCTACATGGTTTCCTATCAGGTCGCCGTGGGTCAGAATTGACTCGCTGGCAATGAGTTAAGAAATAAATGAATAGATATGGATTTCCTTGATCATTAATATAACTCTGAAAGATAGCTAACATCACTCTCCCCACCCATTTGAGAGCTTGATAAATCAAGGGTTAGCTAGTTGAAGTGATCTGTCGAAAGTCATAACAGGTCTCACATGGTGATTATGTCAACACCATCAGAGATGTTAAGGCCTCTATGGACCCGTAAGGGGTCTGTATGCGGTCTAACTGGGTGATAGGGTTGTGGGTAGACAAAACCTTCCATAGAGTCAGGTAATGGTCCACCACCAAGAGGAGGAGGATGCTAATTATTCAATCTGAGAGCCAGTGAGCTGCAGTAAGCCTATTTTTATTATTAACTTTAAGCTTTGAGCAAGTAATTTTCCTGGTCTAGGCCCCTATGTCCTCATCCATACAATGGATCCAAAGATAACAATGAGAATGACCTTTCTGATGAACTATGAAGGTAAAAGAGGTAACTTAGGTAGACACTGAAGTCTTCTCTCCCTCCCCCCTCAATGTAAGGAGTCATTTTATCCAGAAGAATGACCCTAGGTTGGAGAAGTTTAGTGTTTCAAGTCCAACTCAAGTCGTGAGAAACTGTGTGACCTTTGGGAATTTCTTTCCCCTCTCTGGACCTCTGGTTGCTCCTTTGTCTAATGAGAAGCCATAATCAGATGATTTGTAAGAACTCTTTCAGGCTAGAGATTCTAGTTGTGTTTGAGAAGAGGCTAGAAGCTGTCCCCAGGAAAAGGGCAGGTGGGTGTGCATGTGTGTGAGTGCATACACATGTGTGGATATATGGTATATGCATGATTGTACTTATGTGTGCATGTCTATGTGAGTGCATGTGCTTATATATGAGTGGTGCATCTGTGATTTTGAAGTCTACAGATGTATGTATGTGAACCAGTGTGTGCACCTGTGCTTACATGTGTACATATGGTGCTGACATTTGTGTTCATGTCTGTTCAAGTACACGAGTTCACCAATGAATAATTTATATGAATGGGGAGAAAATTTAAACACATCTGTATGAGGAGCTCTGATGGCATAGTGGTTAGCATTGGGCTGCCATCTGAGAGATCAGTAGTTCAAAACCACCAACCATTTACTCCAAGGGAGAAAGAATAGGCTTTCTATTCCCGTGAAGGGTGACAGTCTTGGAACTCTGCAGCAGCAGTTCTGCCCTGTCCTATAGGCTTGCTGTGGGTCAGTATTGACTGGATGTCAGTGAGTGTTTGTTTGTTTTTCAGCTTTGTTTTTCATGGCCTAGCCAATGTGTGAATATGCACGCATATGTACTGAGTGTGTTTCCATGCAAGCGTTACATGTGTGGCAAAACATATTTGTGAAAAGAAACAGAAATGCATTATTTCTCTGAATTTCTCTGATTCTCCTCCTTGCCCCCACCCCCGTCATCCTCAGCCTAGAAATCCAAAAGTGTGCCCCTTCATTTCTTTGAGAGTAGTGATTCTGAAGGATGGATGTAGCAGAAATGGTCAGACAGAGCAAGAAGATTGGACTTCCTTTTTGCATCTTTTTTCTTTACCCTTAGTGTTAGTCTGGGTAGACTAGAGAAAAAAAATCATAGAAACCCATATGTGTATGAGGAAGAGGTTTATATACAAGAGCAATTGAACATTGAGAAAGCATCCCAGCCCAGTCCAATCCAAGGTCATAAGTCTGATATTAGCCCATTTGTCTGATACCAATCTGTAAGTCCTCTTCAGACTCATTAAACACATACAATGATGTCGAATGCAAGATGATCATTATCCATATGGGTAGAATGCTTTTGATTCGGTGGCCTTGCAAACTTTTCAGTGCTGGAGGGGTCTCTGAGTGGCTACTCTGACTTCAGAGGTCCGGTTCCATCAGGGTCTGTCCATGTAGCTTCTCCTCTGGGATATCTCACAGGAAGTCAGCCTTGTGTCTTGTCAGTAAAGAATTTCCAAGGGGACTGAGTTGTGAGTCTCTTAACTGGAATGGGGAAATAGGGCCGGATTTACCAGAATTCTCAGGAGAAAGCTATGCCCACACAGAGGTCCCATTGGCTATCTCAAGATTCACAAGCTAGACTCAACACCTATACTCTTAATCCTCAAATTGACACCAGATTAGGTGAGTGCCACACCCTAACAAGAGATAAAGGCTCTCAAGTTGGGCAAGTGGTGAGAGAGACAGATCCAAGGTGACAGAAGAAGACAGAGTCAGGATGAGAAGTAGCTGAACATGGGCAGTGCATCTGAAGACCTCCCTTCTTGGCCCCTTGTTACTTTCTGATGACATTACCTGATCAGCAGCCTGCCAAGAGTCCACTGCCTGTGGAGACACAGGGATGGCAAGCCTCTCTGGGGAGAACTCTGTAGCCTGAGGGACTTCACTGTCAGAAATGGGAGAGGATAAGAGGCACAGCTACACAACTCTAGTTGAATCCAGGACCCAATGACCACAGTGGCCACAACTTCCTTCTCTTTCACTGCCCATTGACTGTTCCTGCTACAACACAACCTCCAGAGTTGTCTGGGCCAAATGATCTGTCACTACTAAAAGTCTCACTTCCTGGTTATCCCAGCCATGAGTCTCAGAAAGACACATTGTCAGAATGAAAAGGGGGAACTTACTCAGGAGAAGGTATCCACACCTTGAATTGACAGTTGTCAGGCAGCCAGACAGCATCGTGCGCTGAGGATGATATTGGCCAGCAGATAGCATGAGAATGGCCCATGGAGGTGGGCAGTGGGGACTCGGGACCTGGGACATGGGGTGAGCTGGCACAACTGACAGCAAGTGATCCCTGATGAGCCAGGAAAGATGACCGAGGACAGGAAGGACACAGTTCCCAGGACAGGAACGTCACTCCCAGAGAGAAGTCCTCCTGGGCAAGGCAGCTGAAACCCCCTCAGGAAAGGAAGTCTTTGGTGACTGGCAACTGAGTGCTGGTACTGCTCTGCCCTCTGAGGTGAGTCCAGGGGGCAGGACTGAATGCCACCCAGAGGCCACAGACCAGCAGGTCAGGTCTAGCCTAATCCATCAGATGGCTTCTCTTGGTGTGTAGAATGGTTAAACAATCTTTTGAAAACTCTGTTTTAATTAAAATCGGCATATATCTCATATTGGGAGCTGTCTGAGAGCCCCCACAGACAACTGTGCCCCCATAGGCTTGAGTTGTCTTCTTCCTGAAGGACGGAGATTGTACTATTGTTTTTGATCAGGTTTCGTTCTTTTAAAAATCATCCTTTTAGTCTTAATGCTTTGGGAGGAGTGATGGCTTCTTGGTTTGAACTCTGTATTGAGAACTGGGTGGTGATTTCCACAGCAGATCAGGTTTACGTTCAATCATTGCTATACCTTCTGTTTCACCTCATTGATCCCAGTCCCCAACAAGGCAATGCCACTTCTTCTACTTCCCTCGGGAGTGTCCTGCTTCCATTTCCCCTTCTTTTCTAATCCTTGGAACTCTGTCCTTGGGTCTACACTTCCCTTTTGATCCCACATGGCCGGCTAATGGAAGCACGAGTCCTTGCTGAGTGAGTTTATCCCCATAATAGGCCTGCCTCTTGTTAGACTGAAAAGTGAGTCACGGGTATGAGTTCAGTCCCAGCACTTAAAGGCGATCAAAGTGTTTTCCTGGGCTGATGTTCAGAAGTAGTTTACAAGTCTTTCTTCCTAGTGTACAAGTCTGCAAGGCCTACAGAAGCCTACTTAGCATCACAGCAACACACAGGCTTACAGTGACTGAGGGGTGGTGGGTGCAAATACAGTGAATGCATTGACCAGCCACAGAACCTCATATGAAAGGAGGGATCTTGGCCACAAAAACACCTATCACCACTTCGGGGCTGAGCCCCGGTGGCGTAGTGGTTGTGCATGGGATTGCGGCCCACTGGGCTGGCTGTTCAAATTCAGCAGCAGCTCTCCAAGAGCAAGTCTGGGCCTCCTACTCCCACCAGAGGACAGTGATGCCCCCCCCCCACCAAAACAACAAGAACAACAAAGGAAACAAAGAAAACAAAACACCTATCACCGCTTTGCAGTGACTGCTGAGTCACAGGGGGCCTGGAAGGCAGGGTAGAGCTGTTCTAGAGTGTTTCTGACACTGGGAATCTTTCTCCTGACAAGAGGCTGGTGAATCTGAGTCACTAGCCTTGCGGTTAGCTATCCAATGCTCAATTCACACAATCTCCAGGTCTCCTACTAAACCACCACTGCACCTGTATTCCACATCAATAGCCACATTAGTAATTTCTCTTAAAAATTAAGAAAGCTTACCACTTGGAAAATATTAACACATGGTGGCAACTGGCTTCAGTAGCCATTTCCTAATAGGTAGGAGCTTGCCATTTATCACAAGCTCAGCATTCCCTCCATGGCCACTAACCACGCCCACTGTCTCTGACTGATATCACAGACACCGAGTTCCCGTTGGCACTCCCAAGTCTTGATTAATCATGGGAAGGAGAATTCATCCTAGTTGTGAACCTCTCTCTGCTCATTCTCAGTATTGATATTTGGGGCAAGGTGGGTTTGGTTACCCTACCTTTCACAGCTCCCCTTTCCCTATTCCTTAGTGAGGGTTCTCTCTCATCTTCACCTTCCACATGCCCCTCTCTGAGGCTCCAATAAGCCCAGAGATCACATGTTAATCTTTACCACCTCCTGGAAGTAGCCCAGGCAAGAGGCTAAAGAGCAACTCTTACAACGAGCTGTTGACGAACCTGTTGGCAAGTAGCTCCTGAGCAGCTTCTCCTGTGTGTGCCTGTGGGTGGATACGGCCACACAGAGAAAGGAGCACTCAGGCATCAGCAGTACGATGGGATCAACACTGCTAAGGACATTATCAAGTCAGACAAAGCACAGGTATGTGACAGAAATGTGGACGAACCTGAAGTCAATCAGGAAGACTTCCTGCATGAAGAAGAGTCAGAACTGGGCTTCTGGGTGGGTGGTGCAAAGGCTGAGAGCCTGGACTTTAGACTCAGAGGAACCTGAATCCTTTTGTTGGAGAGCCTACTTACCAGCTTGTGCACGTCTGTGACCTTGGGCAGGGCACCCAACACTCAAGAGATCGCTTTCTTTACCAGAAATAATATCCTTGTCTATTTCCAGCGATTAGCCGTCCCTCTGGGCTGCAATTCCCACTGCTCTGCATCCCTCCTTTGTGGGTTGACTTTCCGGTCCTGTCTTTCTGGTGCCCTTTGCACTCACCGCAGGGCTGTTCCATTCGCTTTTTCTGTCTGAGGAGGAGCATTCTCCAATGGACTTTCTATGACTGAGTTTGGGGGAAGTAGATTGCCTTACTTTCTTTTAAGGAACACTTGGATGGTGTCAAAGCTCCCATTTTCCAGTTAACCTTCTGCCTGCATAAACTGCTTTATTCCCACCCTAGACCAAGCAAGAGCCTACACTTCATTGAGCAAAGCTGGTCAATAGAAGTGACCAACGACTCAGAGTGGTCCACAACTGAACAAGATTCAGTCAAGCTGCTCTGTGACTTAAAATGTGTGCATACCAGGTCCAAACAGATGTTTCCACCAGTTGGTTACAAGTGGTTACTATCACTTGTCATTTGGGGCCTTCTGGGGCCAGGAACCTGAATCTCACCCAGAGTGCTTCCAGCCTTTTCCAGTCATCAGGAGGAGCTGCTAAGCTTGTCAGAGGTGGTTAGAATGCAACTCTGAGGCATGGGAGCAGGACTGAGCTCTGTGGGGATCTGTCGGCTTCCCCAATGGCTGCTTGTTGCTGTTGTGGCTGCTGTTGAGTTGGCTCTGAGCTGCCCTGTCTGCCCCCTTTGCTTTCATCTTTGGTACGCTTGGTTCAATTGATTAGCATTCTATTATAATCTATAGGGTGTTCATTGGATAATTTTTGGAAGCATATTATTTTCATATTATTATTATTGATCCTTTTATTGGGGGCTCATACAACTCATCACAATCCGTACATAAGTCCACTGTGTGTCAAGCACATCTGTACATCTACTGCCCTCATCATTTTCATAACATTTGCTTTCTATCTATGCCTATGGCATTGGGTCCTCATTTTATTCCACTCCTTCCCCACAACACCCCCCATAAAGTCTTTCTAATTTATAAATTGTTATTACTCTGTCCGATGTTTCCCTTCACCCACGTCCCCGTTGACTGTAATTAGTTCCCCCTTTCTATCCCACCTTCCTTCCACCCTCCTGGTATTGCTACTCTCATCATTGGTCATGAAGGGATCATCTGTCTGGGTTTCCCCATGTTTCTGGCTCCTATCTGTGCAAGTGTACATCCTCTGGTCTAGCCAGATTTGTAAGGTAGAACTGGGATCTTGACAGTGGGAAAGAGGAAGCATTACAGAACTAGAGGAAAGTTGTATGTTTCATCATTGCTATACTCCACCTTAGCTAGTGTATCTCCTACCTGCAACCGCTTTGTAAGGAGACGTCCATTACCTACAGATAAATTTTAGGTCCCCAAACTCTACCCCCACCCCTCATTTACACTTATGTAATTTTTAATTCCTTGGTGCCTGATACCTGATACCTTCAGCACCTCGTGGTCACACAGACTGGTGTATTTCTTCCATGTGGGCATTACTTCTTCTGGGCTAAATGGCTGCTTGTTTATCCTCAAGTATTTTTTTTTGGGGGGGGATCACTGCCCTGGTGGGAGTAGGAAGCCCAGCCTTGCTCACGGAGAGCTGCTACTTGATTTGAACTGCCAACCCTGTGGGCCGCAGTCCCACACACAACCACTATGCCACCAGAGCTTCAAGTCTTTAAAACCCCAGATCTTTTGATAGCCAGGCACCCTCAGCTTTCTTTACCACACTTGCTCATGCACACATTTGTCTTTGGGTCAGGAAGGTGAGCATCATGAAATTCCAATTTAATAGAACAAAGTATTCTTGCATTGAGGGAGTACGTGAGAGGAAGCCCAATGTCCATCTGCTACTTTAATACTGAGCCTATAAATATGTGCACATATATCTATTTCCCTTTCATCACATATAAATATATTTACCTATGTATGTGCCTCTATTTAGACATCTATAAATGCCCATTGCCTCCGATTTCCTTCCTCTATTTCCTTTTATTCCCTTCTGTCCCACTATCATGCTCAGTCTGAATTTGTGTTTCAGTAATTTCTCTTGGTTACCCTACCCTTTATCAGTCCCTACCAGGCCTCTTACTCCTTCCCTACCACTGGGTTGGTCAACACCACCTCCTTTCTGCCACCTCCCCCTGGCCAATATCCCCCCTGGAAACATTGATCCCATCATTTTCTCTTCTAGACAGATCATACAGCCTGTCTTATCTAGATAGACCTTCAGAGGTGACACTATGTACGAAAAAAAACAAGACAAATCAAAATGAAGTTACAAAAGAAGATGAAAGGATAACTACAACAAGAAAAAAAAACACACCAATGTCCAGAAAATATAGATAGATGAAAAAAAAAATAAAAAAGCAAAACGTTAAGTAGTTCAAGGTCCATGTGTTGACCTCTAGAAGTAACCTCCAGTTGAGTTCATGCCCTGGTCCCCAAATCTATCCTTAGCTCTCCCTCAAGTCCTCCATGCTCTGCTCCCACCACTGCTCTGCTGCACACCCTTAGTGTTTTCCTCTGTGTGGTAGGGACGGACGTCTGCAACCCCTACACTGTGTCTCCAATGTGGGCGCAGTAGGGCCTTGAGTCAGCAAGGGATGGCATGTCTTATAGTGAAGCTGAACATCTGGTCCTGTCTGTGTGTTGGCTGTTCTGAGTGGGGAGAACAGACTCAAGGCTTGGTGGGCCAGGGTGTGCTCCATTTTCTCTTCCTCCCCCTTCATTTGCTCCGGTGTGCTCAGATATGACATGTCCCTCTCCCCTGAACTTCAGTGCTATCCTCGAAAGTAAATTATTATGGGGGAGGGGCGGCAGACCACATGATTGGGATTGGGTGCAGGCTCTCAGACTCCTCCTCTGGCTCGATGCTCCATGCCGTCAGGCTGCATTCACATCCTAGAACACCATGTTTAAGTCTGGTCCCTCTTTCCCTGTGGCGATATAAGCAAAACTCTCCCCTTAGATGGATTAGTGTCCTGTTCCCCTTCTATGCATTACTTTCTCCCACCCCTTTTCTTTATATTAAGCTACCTTGGGTAGCCTGGCCTCTGCCATATTGCCTGAACCTCACCCTATTAATTCTTATATACAGTAACCTTTTCTCTATGCCCCTTTGCTTTTTTTTTTTTAAGGTTAACCTCATGTTGTACTTGTCCTTTTGCCCTTGACTTACTTCATTTAGCATGGTTCCCTCTAGTTCTTCTAATGCAGTGATATGATTCATGTGTTCATCACACAGTTTTTAATCCATTCGCCTTTTGATGGAAATTTGGGTTGTTTCCAACTCCTTGCAATTGTAAACTGTGCTGCAATGAACATTGGAGTACAGATGTCTGGTAGTAGTTTGTTTATTGCCATTTCTAGGTATATGCCCAATAGGGGGATTACTGGGTTGTATTGTATGGTACTTCAATTTCCATCTGTTTTAGAAATTGCTAAATTGATTTCCATAGAGGTTATACAGGTCCACCAGCAGTGAATGAGATTTCCTATCTCACCACAGCCCCTCCAACACTTATTACTTTCTGATATTTTTACTTGGGCTATCCTTGAGGTATTAGATGGTATCTCATAGATGTTTTAATTTGCATTTCTCTTATGGCTAATGATCGGAAACATTTTCTCATGTGTTTATTGGTCTTTCAAATTCTCCCCCTGTGAAACTTCTGTTCAGTTCTGTTGCACACCTTCCCAGTGGGCAGTTAGTTTTTCTGGAAGCAGATTATTAGCCTTTTTCCTAGTCTGTCTTAGGCTTGAAGCTCCAGTTAACCAGTTCACTGTGTATGACTCTTGGTATTTGGAACATACTTCCAGTATTATAGCAACATACAAGTCACAACAGTCCACCATTAATTTATGCACTAACCCATCCATCCACCTATCTATCATCTATCTATCTATCTATCATCTATCTATCATCTATCCATTCAGCAACTCATTTCGCAGGACCAAGTGGAAGTTTATATTTGTTTATTTTTGTGAGGTTGTTTATTCATGTATTCATTCTTTTATTTATCCACCTTAGGGGACAAAGTGGAAGCATTACTGCTTCCATTTGGTACATGACCTGGAGAGGGGCTCCAGGGTAGTGGTGATGCAATCTGAGGGAGAGGATCAGGCAGAAGATCTGAGGTCAACACAGGAAGAGGGTTCCTGGAATGCCAGGCAAGGGACTCTGCAGGCTTTGGTCATTTTAAGAGTGACTTTCTCAAAGAGATATCCACCCAGACCCGAGGGTCTGTCAACCTGAAAAGCTCAGGTAGTCAGCCATCATCAGGAGTTTCACCTCTTTATCAAGAGAATGGCTTTCCCGATACGATCGCTGAAGACAAATGGAAACAGAGGCAAACAGAGTAGAAGAAACGAGGGTGCCCAGCTACCAAATGATTGAATATCTGGAGTCTCAAAGACTTGAAGATAAACGAATCGCTGTTCAGCGCAGAAACAGCAAAGTCCACATGGAAGAAACAGCAAAGTCCACATGGATAACACCAGCCTGTGTTATCAAGAGGGGTTGAAGGGAGCAGGCCGTGAGCATCAAAGAAAAAGAATCACATCATTACGAATGAGGGGGAGAGCAGGGTGGAGGGACCTAAGGCCCACTGGTGGGTAATTGGTCACCCCTTTACAGGGAAGTCTTGGGGAGGAGACAGACCAGTCAAGGGGCAGCTGAGCAGTGATAATGCATACAACTTTCCTCTAGTTCCTGAAGCCTTCTTCCCCACAACCATCATGGTCCCAAATCTACCTTACAAATCCAGATGGACTGGAGAAGGTACACTAGAAGAAAGGGCAGATGAAGATATGGGAAAACCAAGATCGATGAGCCCTTTCGGGCCAGTGGTGAGATTGGAGCTGCTGGATGGGTAGAGAGAAAGTGGGGTAGAGAGATGGAACCAACTGCAAAGATATGTTCATAATCTCCTATTTGAAGGATAGGCATCAGGGGAGTGGATTGGCGGAGAGGTCGGGCACTGTAAGATATGACAAAACAATAATAATTTATAAAGTATTGAGGGTTGGTGGGAAAGGGAGAGCAGGGGAAGAGGGGAAAGGATGGAAAAGCCAAATCAAAGGCTCAAGGGGAAAGGCAGTTGTTTGGAGAATGATGACAGCAATGAACATGTGAAGGTGCTTGGCACAGTTTATTTATGTTTTGTGAAAAACGATGTACAAGCCCCCAATAAAACGATGTTTAATTAAAAAAGAAAAAAGAAAATGGTTTTCCAGAAATGACACAGATGGGGGGGGGGGGGAGGTAGGTCTGTGTGTGTATATATTCAGAAGGAGCTGGTTGACGTTCTTCTCCAGGAGCTAGGTTGGCTCCCGTGGCATCCAGAGCTCTATCATGGTTCTGCTGCAGGGTTTTAGTCCATACATCTGCCCAGTTGGGCAGGGATGCCTCTCTAGTCTGCAGCCTTTCAGCCACGTGGTTATTGGACCACTACAAAGCTCCAGCAAGTGTTACAAGACTACTGTGTTGATAAATGCTCAATGTTATCTCCCTCTGCAAGCCAGCCTCTTGACTGAAGTCACTCAGATCTCTTTGGTCCTCATGGGCTGACAAGCCCACCAATCTACTTCCAGGTCTCAAGCTATTCTGTTCTGCTTTGTCTCATAGTCTTAGTACTTGTGGCCCCTGATACCTTTGCTGTGTCCACTCCTTCAGTCAGGGATATTCTTGTGTGATGATGGTGATTGGCAGGGTGCAGCATTTATCTTAAAGGAAAAGAGAGTGGGGCCAAGGTATAGGACACCAGTGAGCTCCTGACAGAATTCTGGGGCAGTGATTTATGAGCCTTCAAAAGTCAGGACAGGCTTCAGGCATGGTGCAATGAATCCATGTTTACACCAAGACAAGAACTCCTCTGTGTTGATTCCTTATCTTCTCCAAGTCTGCCCTTTCCATTGATACAGAGGAGTTTCCCTATCATTGTTCTTTTCTAATCACATTTCAGGACCCAGGAATTGGTCTTGCCTTTAAGTCTCAATGTACATCCACATGTCCACCTCCAACCTCCCACAGTGACTCCACTCGAGTCCCTTGGCACCTGTCAAGCGAGAAGTTTCTGGTAAGATAGAAGATACCATGGCATACTGGGTGGTTTTCTCCCTCTCTCCCCTAGGACTCTCAGGTGGACCTTGACTGAGAACTCTAGTTTGTGAGACTCTGTCTGGATGAATATCCCCAAGGATACAAGGAATACCATCATTTAATTACCTCTGCTTAAGATATTTCCTACAAGGAACTCGTTGTTTCCATGATTGGGTGCCAATCCACCACAGGGGAGCAGGCCCTACCTTATTCATAGGTCTTCCTCTGAGAAGATGCTCAATAACTGCTTGCAAAAATAACTAGTGAGGTCGCATAGATAGACACAGATCTGTGCTGCACATGTGATTGGAGGTAATGATTGGAAGGAGAATCCTTGGATGCCACAAATGATCACCATGTTATGTTTGATAGCCAGGTTAGAGCAACATTTCACAAAATGAGAACTACCCCCTCCCATCACTGGGGGACTCTGGAAACATTCCTGGGGGCAACAAGGGCAGATACCTCTACTTTATCCTGAATTGTGTGCTATAGTACAAAAGTTTTCAATTGCCAAAGGGTACTGAGTAATTTTATTTTATTTTTCTAAAAAGACAGTAGTTTTAAAAAGTTTGGAGACCTATGGGTTACATGTGCCTTGTGAAAACACCCTGGAAGTCTGCTTTTGAAAAGTCAGCCATTGAAGACCTTATGGAAAATAGTTCTCTTCTGGCATTTACTGGGTCACCATGGGTTGGAATTCACTCAACTGCCACCTGTTTTTGAGTTTTGAAAGGAGATGAGAGAACTTTCCAAAAGTTTTATGGCTCTTTTGGATTTCAATTTATCTATGCAAATGTCTTAGTCCCTTATCAGAATTGAAAGGAAGGAGCAAGGCAGAAAATCAAGGAAAAGGAAAAAAGAAGACAGGAAGAAAGAAAGTAAATCATGATTTTAAATGACAGAGATAAAGCCAGCTGACATGTGAAACCAAAATTATATATAAGTATATAATGTAAAATATATTTATATATGTGAAGGAAGCATATTAATGGCTTGAAGGTAGGTAGATTTTTTCCCTCTCTCTTCCATTCAAGCCTATCCCTTGTGTCCTTTGGAGATGTACTGGTCTAAGTATTGGTCTAAGTCATTCTTTGTGGTGAATTTTAGAGGCAGAGAAAACTTGGGTACCTCTGCTAATCTTGAAGGTGAATTACAGGGCCCATGGTTCAAATGAGTTCTCCACTCCCTGCATACAGTACATTGCCTCCCAACCTTGAGAATTCCTTTCAGATAGTACTACTAAAGTTATCTGGGACCTTTTGTGCATAGAACTGATATTCTGAACTTGAATTTCTAGATGCCTAAACCACAAGAGAATAAATTTCTGTCTGATAAAGCCATTCACATGAAATATGATCTGGTGATAGCAGCTCTAGAGAGGATTTGGTAGAGAAAAAGTTGCTGCTCTAACGGATACCTAAAATGTGGAAGCATTTTGGAATGGAGCAATTGATACAGATCAGAGGAGTTTTTAAGATGCCTAATAATTGATTGGCTTGAAGAGGTGGAATTGTGGACACCAAAGGCATTTGATGAGAGCTCAGAGCGAAGTGTGAGGAACTGTATTACTGGAGACAGTTCAGGTGGTATAAAACAGCAGCAGAGAGACAGCAACTGCAGAACTAGGAAGCCAGCCTGAGATGGGTGAGTGAGCAGAGCACCTATAGGCATCAAGCCTTCTGGCAAAGTGAGGTCCTTCTGGGAGCTTGTCAATAGAGTCCAATTTTCTATCCATAGAAGAAAGCTGAACACCTTAAGCCAAGAATAACCAGAAAATAGGGCGGTTTGGGGCACCTGTTGCTAGAATTGGAGAACTTAATACCACTTTCCCAAGCAGGGCTAGGCTGGTTCAAGTGACCTAACACATTGATAGACCAAGAGAAAAAAGGTGGAAATATAAAAACAAATTTAAAAAAACACTCACTGCTGTCAAGTTGATACCAACCTTATAGGACAGGGTAGAATTGTCCCTGTGAATTTCTTTCTTAAATCTTTTTTATTTGGAGCTCTTTCAGATATTATAACAATTCATAATTCAGTTAGATCAAGCATAATTTTATAAGAGCTACCACTATCAGCTTCAAAACATCTTTCTTCTTGAACTCTTTGATATCAGTTCTCCTTTATCTTCCCCTTCCCCCACCCTAATCCCTCAGGAACCCTTATTACATATACATACACATATTTGTCATAT
Organism: Nesogale talazaci; assembly: GCA_004026705.1. Classification (NCBI taxonomy): domain Eukaryota; kingdom Metazoa; phylum Chordata; class Mammalia; order Afrosoricida; family Tenrecidae; genus Nesogale; species Nesogale talazaci. Next base: position 41,450 of record PVJH01003008.1, on the reverse strand, counting down.
TTTATGTCATCCAATGTATCCATTCACCTGCAATTCTGTTATTCATTCCCCTTGAGTGGGGTTATACAGTCATCACTACCATCAGCTCTCCTTCCCCCCTCTTCCTACCCCACCTCTTTTCCTGTGCCCTCATGGAATCATTACTCTGTTTACTGTTTCTGAAGAGCTATCTATCTTGGTTTTCATGCATTGAACACTCTTAATTATACTGTGAATTCCTGATACTATAACTCTTTATGGGAGTAGAAAGTATCATCTCTCTCGTGCTGAGCAATGGATGGTTTTGAGGTGCTGACCTCACAGCAGCCCAACTTACAATCACTATTATATCAGGAACATTGTAACCGCCTTGGTTTTAAAGTGTAGGGTTATGACTTGGGTTTCAAAGGGTAGTAGCATGACCTGGTGGGTCACAAGGGTGTAATTTACAGGCTCCACTGCTTCAAAGAGTGGGGTCTTGAGCAATCAATTTGGGTCTGGAGTTTGGGACTACCATTCTGAGTGATATGGTAATAATGGCAGGTTTGTTGTCCAAATTGAGAGGAGGGGAATGCCATGCTAAAAGGGTAGAAGAATGAGATTTGCCCAGACCAAAGGGGGCAGCACTCAGTTGAACTAGAAAAACAGAGTTGTCCAAAGTCAAAGGTGCAGAGTTGTCATCCCAGTGGTCCTAGAAGGTGCAGCTGAAGCTCTGGGTCAAGGCGTCTCCACCCAGAATCCAGAAAGCAGAGACAGCACCCAGAATAGGGAGTCTCCCTAGAAAAGCACAGAAGTCAGAGATGATTTTCAGCCTTTGAGACAAAACGTAAATAGTTCTGCTGGGTTTTTAATCTTCCTTCTTGCCCTTTGAATTCTCCCATTTGTAATGGAAATTTCTACCTTATGCCTATTCTATCATTGTCCTTTGGAAGTCAGTAACTGGTGTTTTAAGATTTAACTGGTGGGGGTCACTGTGAGTTGAAAACAACACTGACAGTGAGTTGTGAATCTGACAGATGAAGAATAATTTTGTCCCAGGATGGAATTTGGACATGAAGTTGATTGAAGACTTTGGGGATGACATGATAGGGTGAAATATGGATTGCATGTGGTGAGCACATGGGTTTGGGGAGGGTAAAGTGTGAAGTATCAGAGATAGAATTATTGTTGTTAAGTAGCATCTAGTCTATTCTGACTCAGAGAGACCCTACAGTGGTTGAAACACTACCCTGTCCTGTGCATTCCTTACAAGTGTTAAACTTGACCCATAGTTGCAGTCAAGTGTTATCTCATTGAGGATATTCCTCTTCTTCTCTTTCTTGATCTTTTCCAAGCATCATGTCTTTTTCAGGGACTGATCTATCCTGATAAGTGTGTGTGACAAAATCTTACAACCTTTGTTTCTAAGGAACATTCTGGCTTCACTCCTTCTGGGACAAATCGGTTTGTTCACCTGGCAGTCAATGGTAGTTTCAATATTCTTCTGTATCACTATATTCAAATACATGCGTTACATCCTTCATGCCCAAAATATGTGTCAAGTTGGCTGGGCTATGGTCCTCAGTTGTTAGGCAGTTACACAAGAATGTCATTATTTTGATGGCTAGCAAATCAGTTGCAAGAGAATTAAGGGGAGATGAAGTCACCTTGCATATTTATGAGCTTTCAACTTTGTTGTCCTCAACTGTTCTGGGGAGCCTCATCTGCATGAGGCAGATTCAGAGAGACACACATGACATGTATAGACAAAGGTGGCAATTCCTTAGGAACTTGAAGTCCAGAAGGGAGGCCAGCCACCCCTTGCATGGCAGGCTGGGAATGTGTCAGTTCACATTGCTGTTGTTGAGTTCCATGGAGTTAGTTCCAACCCATAACAATCTTATGCACAACAGAGCAAAACACTGCCTAGCTATGTGCATCCTCACAATGCTTCCTATGCTTGAGGCCATTGTTCTAGCTATGGTGTCGATCCATTTCCTTGAAGGCCTTCCTCTTTCTCGCTGCCTCTTATAAACATGATGTTCTTCTTCAGGGGCTGGTCTTTCCTGACATATCCCAAATCTGTCAGACAAATTCCTGCCATCATTGCCTCTAAGGAGCACTCTGGCTGTTAGGAGCACTCCTAACACAGATGGGTTGGTCTTTATAACTTGCTCATATGTCCACTTTAATTTTCCAGGCAAAAAGGGATAGGACCAAACACTGGCATGACCTCAACCTGAAAAACCTCACAAAAAAGAGCATGAAAATCATATGACATCCCTTTGTGGAGATGAGACTTCCTTAGGCCTGATGGATACAGCTTGCACGAGGGCCTTCTTCAGCTATATCTAGGGTCTGTAGCTCCATGGATTGCTGTTTCCTGCAACAAATTCAGGAAGATAGCAGTCCATCAGCGTGAGATTTATAACAGTCATACAACAAACACCTCCTTTCCTCATCATTCAGTGGACTTGGGTCAGAGGCCACAAGACATTGATTTGATTGTCTTCAGTCTAAAGTTGTCAGCTGTAGCATCAATACCACCTGACAGCTAGCTAAGAAAGAAGTAAGGAATAGCAGAGCCATACCCCAGAGGTAAGCCGAGGCACTCTGCATTCCTAAGAGGGTCTCAGATGCTGCTGATGCTGCTGGTTCAGGGCCTATTCTGAAAGTCATGGTCCAGTGGAAAGTCAAAAGTTCAGAAGTGGGCCAGGCATCCGCTTGCCTTTTGTGTTAGCCCAGGTAGACTAGAGAAACAAATTCATTAACATACATATGGATATAAGGGAAAGGTTTATATATAAAAGGAATGGAACATTGAGAAAGCATCCCAACCCAGTCGAGTCCAAGGTCATAAGTCCAATATTAGCCCATATGCCAGATAGCAGTCTATAAAGTGTCCTTCTGACGCATGAAGCACATGCAATTATATCAGGACAATCACAGGTCAATGGGTACAGAGTCTTGTGTGTGCCGCAGCAGCAGAAGCATCCCGGTACTGGCAGGGGTCTTCCCATGGCTCCTCATTTCCAGGACTCAGGGTCCATCAGCAGTACCCAGTGGAGGTAAAAGCACCTCAGCGCTGCTAGGGGTCTCCATGTGGCTTCTCCAGTCCCAGAGGTTTGGTTCCATCAGGGTAAGCCCATGTGGCATTTCCTCTGGCTCCTCCAGTCTTCAGGACTCAGAGTTTGTATCATGCTGCTGTGTTGTCTTGTTGGTAGACCGTCTCCAAGAGACTGATTCAAGTCTCTCTCCTTCAATTTGGAAATATTGTGAGACTTCCCAGAATTCTCAGGAGAAAGTCATGCCCACACAGAGGGCTCATTGGATATCTCCAGATTGACAGGCTAGACTCCACCCCTACACTCCCAGTGCCGAAACTGACACAGAGCAAAGGCTTTGTGCATGGCTCTAGAGGTCTGGTTGGCACCAACACTATGCACTCTGCCGCTCCTTGAAAGTCAGGCAGTTCAAATCCATCCAAAAGTGCCAAGAAAATAAGGCCTGCTATTCTATTTTCAGAAGATTGCAGCCAGAACATTGTGAGGAACCCAGTTCTCCTTTGGTATTCATGAGGTAGGTCATATCATTCCCTGTTTAAACTAGGTGTTTATGAGGTTAAGAGGAAGCAGAATTAGTAATGATGACTCAACTGGTAACATGCGGTCTGTTCTTGGTACACCTAACCTTTTGATCCTTTCATCACTGGGTGATGATGATAATCAAGGATAGTCCACAGGGTCAGGAACTATGGCAGTCTCCACTGCAGAGGGAAGGTCACAGGGTACAAAGCAAAACCTGAGACCATTAGCAACCAAATGGAAAAACTGGGGCTGGTATCTTGAGACCAATGCAGTAACCAACTTGAGACCCACTTCCTGAGGAACAAGGTTTTATTTATTACCATTTTGGAGAAGAGTGAGTCCTAAACACCTCACTTCCCATCTCTGACTCTCTTTCTTCTCATGAATGACAGGAGGCTGTGATTCTTGGTGTCAGGAGCCTTATGCTTGGGCACTGGAAGACTGTGATACGTTACTGGTTCAAGTCAACATGGCCGCCAGCAAACAGGATCTGGATTCAGCCTTTCTTTGTAAATGAAGTTTGATTAGCTCTTGGACACATTCACTTATTAATTGTATGTGGCTGATTTTACACAATAGTGGTAGCATTGAGCAGTTGCTGCAGAGACTGCTTGGGCTGAACACTTCCAATATCTGGCCTGTTACAGTAAAATCTACCATCCTCAATTCCGAAGAACGACAGTCAATGATCAGTCAGGTAGGTTGTAGAGGTTTATGAAGGTCCTTATTGGAGTCTGAGGCTGACCTGGTCTTGCTTATGAATGACTCAGTATGAACTCCCCTTTCTGGGAATGCCTACCCTCACCAGTGCCATCCGTTGAGCTCACAGGGGTCCTAGAGTGCCAGAGAAGAAAGAAAATCAAAGGCGCAAGAATTAGGACCACTGAAGCATGGCTATCCACACGGAGAACATACACAGAGCACCTCCACCCCCACCCCAATTTCATGGAAGGCTCATGCCTAGGATTCGGTGTCCATAGGAGACAGCGAAAGAGAAAAGAACAAAGAACTGTCTTCTGAAATGAAGTAAGTTCCAGAGGCAGTGTCAGGTCTTTGTTTTCACAGGTGAACATAAGGCCTGGAATGCTCTGGCTGATTGGAAAGGCCACAGTGAGACTGAACTGGGATCCTGCAGGTGAGCGTCCCCTGGATGCATAGAAATGCACGAGCTGCATATATGTGCAGGAGAAGGGGCCCAGGCCAGGAAGAAATATCTATGCCTTCTGGGCAGAAGAACCCAAGTCTTCCAGGCTTGCACCAGCCTCTGTTGCATTGGGACAGACTCTCTGGAGCATGAGATGTTCACAGGTATGCAATAGCAAGAAGGTCTATAGTCCCCCCCCTTTTTTTTTTTTAAAAAAGAAAGCTGTAGACTCTGTCCATAATTTTATTGTTAATTTTTTGCTGGTTATTATTGGATTACATGATGGTTAACAACAAGTAAGAATGTGGAAATCATTTTCTGCTAATGGTAAAAGGTGGACTGAAATTATGCACCCACTGTTATCCTGTGGCTCACTGCATTCCAGCTTTCCTTCTGAGCATTTGCTTATAAAGTTGAGACCACAAAACAGTGGACTTACATTGTTAGGGGTTTTATATAAATAATAGGGATCTTTGATGGCCTGAGTTAGAATCTACTCACTCAAAGGCAATAAGAGACTGAGAGAGAAAGAAAGAGATTCTATAAACAGTTTCCTTTTGATTGAACTAGTTGTTTAACCCCCCAGATTGGTGCCTGTATACAATTCCATCCCAGGGATTTATCATGGTATATTTAGTCATCCTTGTGCTGTTGAATGTTCAGTCTTTTGTTTTTCTATTCAGCATTGCTATGCTGTGGCTCATAGAGGCAGACCTTTGTGAACACATCTTAGCGTGCGCTCCAAATTGCTTCTTTAGGAGAAATTTCTGGAGCAGTCATTGCCAAGTCAACAAAATGACAGTCAGTCCTCCAAATGGCCATGCCACCTCGTACTGCATGTTACCTACCAGTAATCATCAAGGTAGCTCTGGCTTTAGGTGATGCCCTGTGAGTCAGAGAAGAAGCATGCTCCATGGAACTTTCAAAAGCTGGCTTTATGAAAGCAGAAAGATCCTGCGTGGGCACCTTTAGGCAGAGTCAAATCTCTAACCTTTTGGTTAGCAGCTACATCTGTTAACATACACCCAGGGACACCTTCCTTCAACTTACTGAGGAGGCAAAGTCAAGAAGAGAGCGTAGGAGAGACAGCCTTTTCACCTTGGGAGGGCTGGGCAGCATCTCCAGAGAAGAGAGGAAGACCCAGTTCTTCAGAAAATGATGGCCATTTCCCCTGAGACTGGCAGAAGAGGCTGCTATGACTGGGCACTCAAGCCCCTAAAATAGAATTGGAAATCTGACTAGAACAAATTGTATCCGTATCTTCAAGCTATCAAGGCCATCTTCCAAGCCAAGCCACCAGAAGGTCAGGGCCTGGGAAACGTGGACCCCTGTGCTGATGCTCAGGCTCACCTCCCTGTTTCACATGCCACATCTGCCCCCAGTCACTAGGGGCACATCTTTAAGCCTAATGGGGTAAAGGCTTATTATCTGACTCCTTCCTTTGTAGCATAAAGCACCTACTCCAATCCCACTCCTCAGGCAAAATTGCCAATTTATGGCAATATTCTGTGTTTAAAAAACAAGGCTATCCAAACACTATAATGACAGCGTGCACCAGCAGCCAGAGTTCCCTGCGCTCATGCACAGGCTCCCGATACATTCGTCAAATAGAGTTTTTTTTTTCTCTTTGCCTTCTTCTCTGGGTACTTTTAAGTTCAGGGACAGAGAACATGTCTTCATTAGAAACATTAACATTCACAGGCTGTAGTAAATTTTGACAGTGAAAAGGTCTCTGTAACCTTTAGTTGTGCAGAAATTTACTTCCCAAGAAAATTACATCTGGCACTGTCTTAATTAATGCTAGCTTTCTTTTCTGAAAATTGTGGGCTTGTCAGTAAAAAAGGCAGAAAACCCTGAATTTAAAAGGCTGGACACAAAAGACGCCGAGAAATAAAGCTCTGCGAGACTTCATAATATTGCTCTGTTTTTGTTCTACAGTAAGGAGATGAAAAGATCTCATTTGATTTTGCCAAATGCAGCAACATACATGTAATGTAGAATTGATTTGCATTTTCTCTCTTTTGTCTCTGAGTTTTATCATGTAAAGCGTGCTGGGGAAGGTATTCTATTTTAAAAGCAATAGGTCAAATAAAATCTATACCTATGAGGGGGTGGGGTGGGGAGTAGGACTGGTTTTTCCTAGCCGTTCTCTAACCGCTCATATTAATCGCAGCTTAAACAGTAGGATCTGGAGCTGTGTTTTCTCACGTGGGTTTTGGTGCTCTGACAGCCTCGTCCTCTGTGTGAAGTGGATTCAGAAGTGACCAGGATGGCGAGGGTTCCCATTCAGCTCTCGTCTGTTTCACACTGCACAGACTTGTATGCTGACGCTCTGCTCTTTTGCTCCCGTGGGGCTTAGAGGTTCATTTAGGGTCATTATCATTATTTTCCTTTTCTGACTCTGTCTGTGGAGTATCTAATGTTACCTTTTCTAGTGGGAGGAAGAAGCCTCTTAGACAATGTCCAAGGTAGTTTTCTTCCCCATTTCCTGTTACCCTCACAGTTAAGAGAAAAAATAAAAATACTCTGAAACCCCCTTCTGCAAGTCATAGTGAGAGGCAGACGTGGGAGGTCAGGTCACTCTGAACTGGCCGGACTGGGGATGGTGGCTGATGAGAAAGGGAAGGGCGCATGGCCTCTGCCACCAGTGGCTTTCAGGAGCACATCGATGCCTCTCCAGCTCATGTGCTCACCTGCACGCAACGCATCATGGGCCAGCTCTCCAAAGAGCCCTCGGACTTTTGTAACTGCCCTCCACCAGATGGACTGACACCGAGGCTGCCGCATTGGGCTCAGGCACTGAAACACTCTGGAGGAAGAAGCAGGGCGGGGCAGTGGCTGTGGGTTGCAGACGGCTCGGTGGCCCCTGCCAACAACAACGCCCCCTGCAGCCTGCGTCGTGATGCTGCCAAGGACCAGGGGTCATTGTTTCGTTTGTTCTTGACTCTGTGTCCCCACCATGGGAATTGTGGAGGAGGTTCCGGCTTCATCCCATCCAAAGATACTCACCGATGAGGAAGAGACCCCTTCTCGGAGCCCTCTCCCCATAGGCTAGCGAAGAGAGCTCTCTCAAGCTGGAGCCGGAGCCATCTTTACTGCCTCCCCTACCCAGGGCTAATCTCCCCTTTTAACAGAGAGAGGAGGCCTCGGGCTTCACCAAGCTTTTGTATTAAGCTGGAATTTAATTACAAGGTTTTGTTTCCATTATGAAGTTATTTTTTATGGTTATTTCATATTTATGGTAAGTGCTATTAGTTTTCTATTCATGGTAATGATATAAAGCTTCCTTTAAAAATTAAATCTATTTAAGTAAAAATAAAAAAAGAATCAACATCAATTCCATAAGAATATTAAGTAAAAAAAAAGAATATTAAGTCAATAGAGTCCAAGTGGTGCCTGGGCGTGGCTGCAGACGTGGGCGAGGCTCGCCCCCAAGGCAGGTGGGCTGCTGGAAGCAGCTTTTTGGAAACTGGAGCGAGCACACGGTTGGCAGAGGTTGCGTGCTGGGGTCCCAGGAGGCGACTCACTTTCTAGGCGCTCTTTCCAGTAAGACGCCCATTACACATCCAGCACTGTTGTTTATCAAACAACTCCTGGGGGCCTCGCCCTCACTTAATAACTCCCCAGAGAGCATGCTGGAGAAGTGTCCCTCCTCTCTGTTTAATGGATCCTCCCGCTGCTCCCTGACAGCCGGAGAGGAGGCAATGCTCTCAGATAAAGGATTACTAAAATGGTCCCTGGGCTGGGTGACACTCCTCTGTGCTGCTGTATCAGAGCTGTTGCAGGGTGTCATCTAATTTAATAAATGTGTAAGATATTTATAAGACACAGCTTATTGTCCTCACGGCATTCTTTTTACACTTTTGCACCTAGAAGAAAAGTGGGGTGAGTGCTGGGAGAATGAAAGAGGGAACGGCTGGGTGGCTGTCCCTTTAAAAAAACATAACTTTTCCAGTGCTGCCCAAGTTCAATGGGAGGTAATGGGGTCCTAGAGGATTATGAGCTCTGTGGGCATTCCTGGGGGAGTGTGTGGGGATTGTGAGACTTGCAGTCCAGTGGTTTGGTGTGGATTTATGGGGGTCAGGAGGAACCCATAGCATTTTGGGGGTGGTGTCATGAAGTCATGGAGGTCGTGAGGCTGGGGGGAGTTATGGGAGTGACGCAGTGGAACTGTAGTGATCATTGCAGCCACTGTGGTGGGAGTCATGTTGACGTATTTGGGGTCTTGGGCTGTCAGGGGTGTCATAGGGATGTGAGGCAATGGGGAACTATGGAGGGAGATGCAATCAATAGGGTGGTCACTGGAGGATCTGGGGGGCTGTGAGACAGTGAGAGGTGCCATAGGGTCATGGGGAAAAGGGGAAGAGGAGGCTTTGCAGAGCACTAGGCAGATCCTCCTCTGAGGATGTGTAGAGGCATCATTCAAACTCCGAGGGCATCCAACAGCTGACAGCTATGTCTTCCCACCCTACTGGCCTAGCTTGTAATAAACAAAACCCTCAAAAAACCAAACTCATGCCCTTCAGGTTGATTCTGACTCATTTTGCTCCTCTAAGACAGGATAGAGCTGTCCTCGTGGGTTTCTGAAACTGTAAATCTTTATGGGAGCCCAAAGACTCACTTTTCTCCCTGGGAGAGGTTGGTGTGTTTGAACCTCTGACCTTTCCATTAGCACTGTGGCGGCCATATGCTTATGTTAATTTCATGATTGAGATGTAGGGGTGGAGTCTAGCCTGTTAATTTGGAGATAGCCATTGAGTAGCCAATGAGGCTTCTGTGTGGGCATGGCTTTCTCCTGAGACGTCTGGGAAATCTCACGATATTTCCCTCGTGGAGATGAGAATCTATCTCCCCAGTTGTTGGGAGTTAGTCACAGAGACAATGAATCATAGAGAAGACAAGATGGCAGCATCTGAGGAGCCGGAGAAGTCACACGGCTTGGCCCTGATGGAGCCAGACTTCCGAAGTTGGACAGGCGATGTGGAGACCCCTGCCAGCGATGAGTTGCTTCTGCCACCACTGGATGCTGTTGATGAACCCTGAGTCCTGGAAGTAAGGAGCCATGGGGAGACCCCTGCCAGCACTGGGACTCTGCTCCCACTGACCCGTGACTTCGTGAGTCGGAAGGAGATATTATAGACTTGTATCGGGCATTTGGGCTAATATCGGACTTATGACTTTGAACTGGACTGGGTTGGGATGCTTTCTCACTGTTTCATTTCTTTTGTAAATAAGCCCTTTCCTTATATCCATATGTGTGTCTATGAAATTAGTGCCTTTAGTCTACCTGGACTAGAACAACTATCAGCCCAACTTGTGACCCACCGTACCACCAGGGCTCCTTGGGCTTGCAATAGCTTAGGAACATATACCTTGTTAAACTGTAGAACTGGAGGGAAAGCCTAATGATCTTGTGTGAGCAGACCAACAACGTCACTTCACGCTGAGAATCTACTGACAGTGAAGACAGGTGCTTCTCAAACTTGCTCGGGCATTGGGTCACCTGGGCTTTTGATATGACTGCAGAGAGGAAGGCGCCCAGCAGAGAGGGGGCTGAGTAGGCCCCAGGACATGACCACATAGCAGGTCCATGGACCGCAATTGCAGAGAAAAGACTTTAGATGCTGGTATGAATTTAAAAGAGTACCTCTAAAACAGTGGTTCTCAACCTTTGTAAGGTTGAGACCCTTTCATACAGTTGCTCATGTTGTGGGGACCTCCCCAGCCATAAAATTATTTTTGTTAGTACTTCATAAATGTAATTTTGCTACTGTTATGAATTGGGTGACCCCTGTGAAAGGGTCATTTGGCCCCTAAAGGGGTCGTGACCCACAGGTTGAGAACCACTGCTGTAAAAGCTATGCCAAAGTTCTCACTCCTGGGACTGTGAACACAACCTTATTTGGAAATAATGCCTTCTGAGATGTTATCAGTTCCATATAGGATGTCACAGTAAGTCAAATGGCTTCTATCCAATCTCAGTGGTGTCCTAGCAGAGAGGAGAAAAGACACAGAGTCACACAAAGGTAGGAGACCAGGTAAAGAAAGATACATCTACAAGCCAACAATGTCCTGGGGCCTCAACAGTTCCAAGAGACTAATGATAGCAATCGCTTAGAGCAGCGGTTCTCAGCCTGTGGGTCACGACCCCCTTAGGTGCTAAACCACTCTTTCACAGGGCTCGCCCGATTCATAGCAGTAGCAAAATGACAATTATAAAGTACCAACATAAATAATTTTATGGTTGGGGGGGTCACCACAACATGAGGAACTCTGAAAGGGTCTCCGCATTAGGAAGCTTGAGAAGCACTGCCTTAGAGCTAAAGGGGAAGAAGACCTGCTAGTATGTCAATTTTAATTTCTGGCACACAGACCTTTATAGGCTTTTGTTCTTCAGCTGCCAGTTTGTGATAGTTGGTTGTGGTAGCCCTATGGCTGTAGCCTGCAGAAACAGCTGACAAAGCCATAGACAGAGCAGCTAAAATCCATGCTGTACACACAGGTGCAGGGACCTAAAAGCCAGGGTTCACAAAAGGCAGGGGCTTTGTGCACAAGACGGGGCTGTGGCTGAGTTCCAGGCTCTGTCCCAAGTCACTGTCAGCCCTCTGCCTCCCCCTCCCCCCCACCTTGGGGCTTCGAGCTCCCCACAGGAGGGTTGGACGAGAGCTATTTTCAGATTCCCATTTCCCTTAATAGACAGGACCTTTAACAGTAGGCTTAAACGTGTTTAGATGTCTCAGGCTGGGTATGATTCGAGGGAACTCCTGTCCCAAAATACCTTCCCCATTTCTGACACATTGCTTGAAATGCCACCATTACTGGCATTCTTCAAGGGGCAAAAAGAAGGGGCACTCAGGGATGCCTCTGATTGGTGTCTTTCCTGGCAATAGGGGTGGGGCAGAGTGAGGTTGTGTGGGGAGGGAGGCTCGGGTGCGCCCTGTTCTCTGCAAAGATGTAGGCCTCCAGATGCCTGGCCTGGAGACAATGGCGCTCCCCAGGAAGCCTGGGTGCAGCCTGTGTCTCCTGTTCCCTGCACATCTTCCTGCCCTGTGACAGCTCAAAAGGGGCCCCCCTGGGTTCTGTCCCCACTCTTAGGATCCTCGCAACTTCTGCATCTGGCCAGCTTCCAAGCACAGAGAAGGTGCTGGGAAGGTGGATACCCACTTTGGAGGACTTGATTGGTGTTTTGGATCAGCCTCTATTTCTTCATGAGTATTCCTGAAGGCTGCCGAGCTGGGCTTCAAGAGTGTGGCTGGGGTCAGAGCACTTGGCATCCAGGAGCCCCAAGGTCCTTGTAGAATGTAAGTGTGTGGGCTAGCCCACTAACAATTGCACAAAACACACTGCACACCCAAACAGTTCCATCCCACTCCACAAAGGCCTTTGATGCTAAAATAAAAGAAAACAAACTCCCGTAATTTACAGGTGCCTAAGGCAAGCTCTCAAAGGGGGCCTGGTTTGCCTGGGCTCATGGGGCAGGGCTCTCTCACACCCCTTTATCCCACACGACACCCCACCCCTGCCCTTTTTTGGCACCCACCATTATTTGCCAAGGTGAAAGCAAACTCAGGCTCTCCTCTGTAATTCTGGGGCTTTAGACTGAAAAATCAAAATCCCAGCTTGGGGAGCAGCCTTCCTCTTCCCAAAGCTGCTCTGATCAGGTGGGACCTGAGCCCAGTCTAGCTGCCCAGATTCCACCTGCATCTTCAACTTCCTTCAACTGCTAGCCCACTTCTCGGTGACCTCGGTGCAGGCTCTGCTGCCCCACAGCACACGCGTCCTGGGGCTCCCAGAACTCAGCCACCGGCCCAGAGAGGAGCGAGACATTACCTCATTCTCTGCCTGATAATCGGTAGCAACACATGACGTGTATTTGCCTCCAAGATATGTTTTACAGGGTTTCCTAATAATCATCATATGTTTCATTCTCCTTGCCCTTCTAATAACAATAACAGTCTAGCACAAATACATAGATATGCATACAGAGATATATATCTTGAACTGTTCTCAGCAAGTGTGACATTCAGTTCTCATCTGATTATCAGCAAGAAATCCATGTGGACACAATGAAGCCATGAGAAAGCCCCATCCTTTGATTTTCAGTTGGTGGGGGAATCAAGTGAGCTCACCTTATTTTAATATATAAAATTTTTATTTTAATGAATTTTATTTTTCAATCTGCCTTTATAAAGGTGCAAAAAGCCTCAGTGGGATAGACTGTAATGCTTTACAGGAGTAGAAAGCCTCATCTTCCCCCCTCGGAGTAGTTTGGAACTGCTGAACTTGTGGTTAGCAGTCTAACATGTGGCCCACTACTCCACCAAGACCCTCAGAAGCCCAACTAGCAGCGCTGCTCGGAATCCTACCTTTCCCAGCAAGCTCCACTTCACTTGTGCTCTTAACTCGTGGCCATGCATTCCAAAGAGCAGCGATCATAAAAGCAGGAGAAAAAGAGAGAGAGAGAGAGAGAAAGCCTGGTTAAAATTAGACATGGGATGCTGAAAGAGGGCAGCATTTTTCACCACTCTCTCAGGTGTCTTCCTTTTAAACTCACACATCTTCGTTCCAATTAGCTAAGCTCTAGGATTTTTTTTTTTTTATTTGCACGATCAAACTAGTGGCAGAATGTTTCCCTTCTGGTCAACAAGTGGTGAGGTTCTAGAATCTAGAACAAGCTGGAAGAGGCTGCCTGGAAGTGCCCGGGGGAGTGTGGGTCCGTGGACTCCGCAGACATGCGGCCTGGGAGCCCATCCGATGGGGAGTCCAGGCCTTTGGTTGATAAGCGGACAAAATCAATGTCCCTCACAGACCCCAGGGCATTGATCCAGGGTCCATTGACAGCCGCTGGCTGTTTAGCTGTTTGGAAGGACCGCACAAAATGAGCAAGTTGTTACAGTTTGAGAGTTTGGGTATTTATTGGCAACCCCTGCACTCCTATGATTAATCACACTTTCGAACTGTGTGCGCGGTGGAAATTGACTGCAACGCAGCAGAAACAAAGTTTTCCGTTATCCTCATATAATAAATTGAAGCGATATCCCTAAGCAGAATTGTCTTCAAGATTCCAATTTGCCTTGTTAAAAGTGTTGTTTATACAGTAGTTAGCAAAAACGCAAGTAATTGCGTACAGAATTCATTCTAAGCAATTCTTTATTTTCCCTCCTTTCTTCATTGGTTTTCTATCTTCATTACCCAATATTTCGGACGGCCTCAGCAGAAACCTGATTCAGGAGAGGTGTCCAGGACAGGAGTCTCGGTGACTTGGGAGGTTTCAGGGGCGCGTGTGGTCCCCAGGATCCGCAGGTGCGCTTCGGACACCCGCCCAGAGGCCTTCGCCAGCACGGAGCAGGCGCGGTGGATGCGCAGCTCACCTCCAACGAGGCTCCCGCCTGCCAGGAGGAGCGCTTTTTGTTTATTTCTCCATTTCCGGCCCGAGTGCTCCCCATGTGCGCGTGGTGGGTCCACAGCCACATCTGTTTTGGTTGCTGCCACCAGCCGGGCTTTATTTCATAAATATCATCCAAACCAGGAATGCGGGTTTGGGAATGCAAATTGTCTTTGAGTAAACAATTTAGTGGCTGGGCTTCTGAGAGAGAGAGAGAGAGAGACAGAGACAGAGAGAGAGGCAGAGAGAGAGAGACAGAGAGAGACAGAGACAGATAGAAAAGACAGACAGACTGTGGTACCAGGGGCGGTGCCTGGTCAGGGTCCAGCTGCGGGGCGCCCGGCTGGGGAGGCCGATGGGGAGAGGTCTTTGAGGGCGAGAGCAGGGCTCGCTCGCTCGCTCACTCGCTCGGGAAAGCCCTCTGGCAAACCCTAGGCTTCCCGAGACTGGGACTTGCTCTCCCCGGAACAGAGACCTCATCCATATCTATCAGGAGAGGCCTAATTATAGAGCTCGGGGATTTTAATGGCACAGGGAAATTTAAATGCGGTGGAAAATATGAATATTCCTAAGCCAGCAGTCAAAATACGAAATGATTGGCTTCAAAATCAATGAATTATAATTTCAGAGCACATCCGCGGAGGTGGAGCCTCGCTCCGCTCAGAGGGAGGGCGGTGTGTATCCCGCTGTGCTGTGACGAAGTCCACTTCGGTGTGCGGTTCACTTCGGTTTGCCTTGGCCGGCCGCGCCCAGCCACTCTGCGGATTGCCAACATTGCCGCAGAACAGCCTAAGACCTGGAGGGGCAGCTTCGCCCCAGGTCAGGCAGGTGGAGGCCTGTCACAACTCCAGCTTCCAGTGGCAAGCTGGGGGTGGGTGGGGGGATCAAACGCTGGGAGAGTGAGCCCTTGATCTGCACCCTTCTCTCCAAAGGGAACCGCCCGCCTGCTCTTGTACCCAGAGCCCACATCTGGAACCCACGCTGCACTCGGAACAAGCGCACTTCCGGCAGGCCTCCATTGTCCCAGCCTGGAGCTCCTTCCCATCTGACCCCTACCCCCGCGGAAGGAGAGCATCCCTATATCTTACCTGTGGAGGGGAGAAGGCTGTCCCCCAGCTGCTGTCCAGGCAGCCCTCAAACTGGAGAGTCCAGCAATAAATCCTGTTTTATTTTATGGACAAATAAATGCTGAGGTAAAATATTCTGGGATCGTAGCTTGAATACTTGCCATAGCAGCGGCACTGTAATAACCACGGTGACATTAATTTACTGCATTGTGCTGTGGGAAGAAGAAAGAAGGAGGGAGAGGGGCATTAAAAGAGAAAAATGACTTTCCTTCGAATTTATTGGGCTTGGCCTCCCTCATTTTCAGCCATCATTAGTTGATTAGGGTCTGATGACAGTGTGGACAATTGCGTGGGAATGGTTGGCAGAGAGATGCCCTAAAGGTATGCTGTTAATTGAGATGATGTTCATCTTGTAGTTACTAACAGCACTGCGGACAGTGAAACCGCTGGTTAATGTGGTGGCCTGGAGCTGTAGGCCTGCCGAGGCCAGGGCTGTGGGCTGGGCTGAGGGCCGACTGGCCTCCCTTCCCTGGAGACTGCAGGGCTAGAGTCATCATCATTTCATCATCTCTCTTCGGAGAATTGCTGATGAACCTGTCTGGAGAGGATAAAGCAAGCTTCCCTTTTATCCCAGGATCCCTTAACCAGCTGCAGCCTCCAGACTTAACGCTAAGTTCACTCTCCTCCCCTCCCCCACCCATGCTTCTGCCCAAGTTGAAGCTTGAAAGGTGTCAGTTCTGGATTCTTTCCAAGTCAGCATTGAACACAGATCCCCAGGCTCCCCCAACAGCCAGCCTGGGGCTGTCTTTGATACGAACAATGATAGATAACAGTGGCCTTTTATCTTCCTTTCAGATCTGGACAGCAGGTAGAGAGAATAGACATCCCTGACTGCCATGGCTGTCCACATGGATTCCTACCTGAGTCAAGGAAGGACTTTGGTACCCTGTGATGAAGACCATGCTCCAGGTCCACAAGCTTCATTGGTCATGTCCACCCAGCAAGAGGCACAGCTACAGTTGCCTGACTGTGGCTGTGATAGATATGTCAACTCAAGTCTCCTATCTAGGAACCAAGTTCAACCTGCCAATCAAGTGGTAGCTTGATGATACCTCCTTGAGGTTTTTGCATACAATCAAATGGAGACATTTCTTTGCAACTTTGCTTTCCTGCTTGCTGGGATTCTAGGGAGAGCTGATGTCCTGTTTCCATCAACTTTGGGTTTTACTTTGGTCCTGTCATGTTTCTGTTGACTTTAGATTCATGTGACTGTGCACTAACTGACCTGTCATATTCCTGCTTCCCAGTTCACCATTCTACATCACTGGAATGCAGCTAGGTTAGACTGAAGAGGAACGTTAGGACCATCATCAGACTCATGGACTTACATGAAACAGGTCTGTAATGTCTTCTTGATATATAATTACTTCTTGATATAAAACATTTTCTTATCCATAGAAGAGTATCACTGGATTTGTTTCTCCAGACAACCTGGTCTAGTGTAGTAACCTTTGCTCAAACAGTTTTGGAGATCAACGCTCACTGTCCCCAGGATTAGTAAGCACCCCCAAAAGGTGTTTGTGTTAGTCTGGGTAAACTAGAGATACAAATCCATAGACACTTATATGTGCATGCAAAAGAATTTTCTATACAAGAGTAGTTGAATATTTGAGAAAACATCCTAGCCCAGTCCAGATCAAGTTCCTAAGTCTGATATTAGCCCATATGTCTGATACGAATCTATAAAGTCCTCTTTAGACACACAAAACACCTGAAATGGTGCCAAGCACAGGGGTATCACAGGCCAGTGGGTTGAGAATCTTGGAGGATCCAGTGGCATTGTAATTAAGCATCTCAATGCTGGTGGAGTCTCCAGGTGACTTCTCCAACTCCAGAGGTCTGGCTCCATCATTCTCTCTCCATGTGTCTTCTCCTTAGGAATGTCTCATAGAAAGTGAGCCAAGAGAGGGAGCATCTTCCTGGAGTTCTCAGAGTCCTCAGGATAAGGCCATGCCCACACAGAGGCCTCATTGGCTATCACTTGATTGAAAGGCTAGACTTCACCCTTTCATTCTGAATCATCTCAAATTAACAATGGATTATAAAACTCCCACAGTGTTTCTAGAAAGGGAATGGAATCAGGCATTTTCTAAGCAAGCACCACATTACAAAGAAGTTGCCGGCTATGATCAAACTTAATATCATTATATCCTCTTTATACCCCCCCCCCCTTTAGAGTACAGGAAATAGAAGTCCAGAGGTTTCAACCTACCTGGATCTCCAGCATGTAGCAATCTGGAATAGGAAAGCTGTGGGGAGCTCTGGTTTTGGGTGATGGTGTTTGCAGAAGCTGCTGGGATGGAACTTACTGTGACTTCTACTTGTGATCTTGGGAATTATTACCTTGTGTTTCACAGCCCAACTCATTCATCTGCAAAGAATAAAGAATAGTTTCCTTACTATATACCTCATATTTGTTAGCTATACTTATTGTCATAAATTTTGGGGTTGTTAAGGAGTTGGCAGCTATTTTCTTCAAATTCCGATCTTTAGGAAGAGGAGGAAGTAGAAGAAATTTCCAGCTCTGAGTCATATAGAAAAAGAGCACTCCCCTGTCCCCCCCCCCCCGCCCCCCATGCCTGTCGCATCTGGACATCAGGACAGATGCTCAGGTCTGAAGTGTGACAAATTCACTCAAGAGATACAGCCTGCTAAGTGGCAGTGGTCTTTTTATTCCCTGACATCTTTCCAAACCCTTGAAGGGATTAGAACTGGATTAGTTTGAGACGAGCCTGGCTCTACTTTTATCACTTGTTTATAGGATAAAGACATTATCTACTTTGACCAGTGGAACCTCTGTCTATGGGGGTTTTGTTCACTTTGAAGCCAAGGGTTGGAGGCAATATATCTTTTAATCTAAACAATCCCAATGCAGATTCAAGAGATATGGTTAAACTACCTACTGGAAAAGAAGAAAGATCCCCTTCTTCCTTTTCTTGCTCAATGCAAACAATAATTTAAAACTTATGTGCAATTGTGTTGGACCTAAAACTCACCTTGTCATTTTCCACATGGGCCTCCACACTTTCACATAAGCCCAGTCTTCTTCACCACATGCTAACACCTTTGACTGGTATTAAAAAAACCCTGGTGTTTAAGAGCTTGGCTGCTAATCAATAGGCCGGTGGCTCAAATTCATCAGCTACCCTTCATGAGAAAGATGTGACATCTGCTTCCATAAAGATTTGCCACATGGACATCTTCTGAGACAGTTCTTCTATGTCTGACTGGGTTGCTCTGAGTTAAAAGCATCTGACTTGCAGTTTGGTACAACAGTCTGTGAATTTGTTGGGACAGGTTCAATAACCCTTATACCAAATCTCAAAACACACTCACTGACATGCAGTAACTCTGTAGGACTGAGTAAAATTGCCCCTTTGAATTTCTGAGAGTTCAAATTGTTTTGAAGGTAGACAGCTTCACCTTCAGCTTGTGGAGCAACCAGTGAATTTAAACAGCTGACCTTGTGGTTAGTAACTCAGTTCCACTATGTAACCAAGCTCTAAGGCCATTTTAAAGAAGGCATTATACAAAGTGAATGACAAGACTCAGAAGAGACCAGGAGATTACTAATGCTCAGGTGAACTTTAAGGAAAGAATCATGATTAAACCAAATTCATCTGGAAATCCAATGCTCATTTTGCCTGAAAGCAACTTGTGCTTGCCCTGTCTGCTCTTACAGCAAACACCTATTTGGATAAATGTTCCTGCCCTTGGTCAAAATCTCTTTCCTAGTTCCTAGCGTCCCTAAAAACCACCATAGATTTTCTTGCTAATAGGAAAAATTGGGATAACATTGAACTTATATAGTGCCATGGGTAGAAGTGGCATCTTTACTATATTGGATCTTCCAATAATAAGCATGGGATAATCTTCCATTTGTGAATGTCACTTTTGGTTTCTTGTAATAGTGTCCTGTAGTTTTCCTCATAAAATCTACTGGCTTTTTTCAATCAGGTATACCTCTAGATGTTTCAATTTGTGCTTGGCTATTGTGATGGGTACTCCCTTGATGATCTCCTCTTCTTTGGCCTTGTCTGATGTATACAGTAATCCAATGGAATTCTGCTTGTTGATCTTGCCACTTTGCCAGCTAGCAACACGGGGAACCCAGGACAGATAAACCCCTCAGGACCAATAATGAGAGTAAGGGTATCAGGAGGCTAAGGGGGAAGGACGGGATACAAAGGGGGAACTGATGACAATGATCAATAAATAACACACACACAGAGGGATAGACAACAGAAAAATGGGTGCAGGGATACAGCGGTCAGGTAAGACATGAAAAAAATCAATTATCAAGGGATCATGAAGGAGGTGAGGAATGAGGAGATACCAAGGGCTCAAGTAGAAAGAAAATGTTGTCTATGGCCATTCCATCCTGAATGCGCCCAATTTCATCTGATCATATAAAGAAAATGTTTTAAAAAGGATGATGGCAATATATGTACAAATGTGCTTGACACAATGGATGGATGTGTGGATTGTGATAAGAGCTGTAAGAGCCCCCAATAAAATGACTTAAAAAACACAGCAAGATAAGATTTAATAAACTCTAGAGTTGAAAAAAAAAGAAAAATCATCCTTATTGAGGTATAATTCATCTGCTTTAAACCTACCAGTTATTTGTCGAGCTTTGAGGGCTACTGTTATATACAGTTATTGAACTATTACCTCAATCAAGTTTTAGAACACTTCCCTCACCCCATGAATTCATTTGAGACCCTCTTGCAGTCTATTTCCTCAACTGTCAGCAGTCCCTGACAGCCATTGATCTTCATGTTGTTTTTCCAGAATTTCGGATACTCTGAGTCATACAGTGTGTATTCTTTTGTGTCTGGTTCCTTCAGGTGAACAATAGTTAATATGCAAAAAGCTTGGCAGCTCAAGTCCACTCATGGGTGCTTTTCAAAAAAGCCTAGATGTTCTTCTTGCAAAAAGCCAGACCTTGAAAAGTTACTGGAACTCACTGTATCTGAAGCACAAGTTGTCACCATGGATTGGAATAGACTAGATGACAATTGGCTTTTGTTTGATTTGGTTCGGTTGGTTTTCTTGTGCTTGAAATGTTATCTGTGTGATTTGCTATTTAGTTGCATTCAGGATTAGTTTGTTGCACTTAATTTCACAATAGTATTTCAATTGTTCAGCAAGCAAGGCCCAACCATCTATTTAACCATGTCCAAACCAAACCCACTGCCCTGCAGTCAATTCCGATTTATAGTAAACCTGTAGGACAAAATAGAACTTCCCCCATAGGGTTTCCAAGCCTGTAAATTTCTATCCTTCTTCTAAATGGCAACTAGCTGGTTCAACCCATCACCTTACAGCTGAATCCTGTAACTACTGTGCCACTAGGACTCTTCTACTGGATATTACAAGTGGTTAATGAGTCTTCCTTTAATCTTGATGCCTTCTTCTCCTTGGATTATTTGCTCAAATTGGATTATACCCTATAGATTGACTACATATAGATACAATGTTCACACACATTATTTTATATCTCAACAAAAATATCTCCATAACTGGACCAATGAGCAACATCAGGATAATGGGAAAAATGTCAAAACTTCCAAGAATTGTATTTTACTTGGAACCACAATCATTGATCACGTGAATAGCAGTCAAGACTTTAAATGGTGTAGTGCATTAAAAAAGTCTGCAAGAAAGCAAACAACAATCCATTACCATGAGTTGATTTCAATTCATAACAACCCTATATAGAATTTTGGAGACTATAGATCTTTCAGGAGCATACAGCCCCTTCTTCTCCAGAGAAGGAGCTGTGCTTTGAACCACTCATCTTCCAGTTAGCAGTCCAGTGCTTAGCGTACAGGGCCATGAAGGTGCTTTTAAAGTGCTAAAGAGCAAAAATACCACTTTGAGGACTAAGGTGCATCTGACCCAAGCCATATTTTCAATTACCTCATATGTATTCAAAATATGGACAATGAATAAGGAAGTCTGAGAGAATTGATGCCTTTGAATTATGGGCTGGTGGAAGAAAAAAATGAGCAAACTGGTTTTAGAGGATGTCAATCCAGAATGGCCCTTGAACTCAAGGAACTTTGCCTAATGATGTCCTAAGAAAGGGCCATACTGTTTGGTTAAGCAGAGGGTCAGTGAAAAAGAAGAGCACTCTCAATGAGATGGCTGGCACAGGGCCTGAAACAATGGGCTCAGACGTGGCGATGTGAGGATGGTGCCAGACCAGGCAGTGCTTCTCCTTCTGCTATGGTTAAAGTTTCTGTGGGTTTGAACTGATTTTAGGGCACTCAACAACAACAACAACAATAACAACATCCCATTGTTTCGTTGTACCACAGTAGTAGTATTTCTCACTTGTGGATATTTTAGATTTTTCCCGTGAGGGACCCTAGGAATAAATCTGGTTTAGCTGTTGCTTGCTCTTCCCAGGGGCTTGGTTTCAGATCACGCCAACCTCCCTGTTGGTACAAGACCAGGATCTGTGGATGCTCAAGCATCCCTCAGTCTGGTGTGTCCCAGATGAACTTTGGGTTACTGGAGTTCATTTGGTCATGATCCCTATCCTGACTGCCTCGGCCAAAGGGCACAGAACCAATTCTAAAAGCTTTTCTATCTGCCATAAGTAGCTCAGACGTGTTCCTATTCCCATTTCTGTAGTCTCGCCTGCAAATGATGCATTGATTTACCACCAATCAATTTTTGGTGCCAGTTTTACCTATTGCTTTTGTCCCACGTACGTGACTTTGTTATTGTAAATCCTTAGACGCCCTCATGGCCTCCTGCTGCTAGTCTCCCTCCTCATCACTGTGTGCTTTTGCTCTGTCTTTGTTCGGTTCAGACTGAGGAAATGTGTCTCTCTGTCTCTTGTCTCCCCTAGAACAATTTGAGCGCTTTAGCCAGTGTGCTCCTTTCCGCGGGTGTAAAAACCCATCATGCTTGAATTGATTCCAACTTCTACTGGCCCTATCCACCCTCTTGGACAGAGGAGAACTACCCCTTTCGGTTGCTGAAACTGCAAATGTGGACGAGAGATTTTCTGTGTTTCTCTCAGAGAGAACGGGGAGTTGGAGCTGCTGACCTTGTGACTATAGCCCAGTGCTTCCCATGTGGAGCCTTTCAGGATCCTTTTTGGCTATTACATGGCTTGAGAGATTCCTAAAAATTTTACTCCCAACTGGTCCATTTCTATAATTAAATCTTTTGCTAGAAATTCAATTGAATTTGTAGATCAAACTGAAGAAAAGTGAGGAATTAGTAATACTGAATTTTCTGATACTTAACTATGGTATATCTTCAATTATATAGTTCTCTATTTTATTTCAGCATTAATTTATAATCTATAGTTTTTAAGTCTTGTACATTGTTTATTTTATCTATAACGGCTTAATAATTGTTATTGTTAAAAATAGTGTTTGAGCAATTTTTACTTTATCATTATCTTCTCTCTATATTGATACACTGATCTTATTTTCTACTACATTACTAAACACACTTTCTAATCTTACA
Source organism: Nesogale talazaci (assembly GCA_004026705.1). Taxonomy (NCBI): domain Eukaryota; kingdom Metazoa; phylum Chordata; class Mammalia; order Afrosoricida; family Tenrecidae; genus Nesogale; species Nesogale talazaci. The sequence goes on along the minus strand of PVJH01003008.1, from coordinate 18,755 downwards.
CTCTTACTCCTCATGCAAGGACATGATTGGGTTTCAAAGACCAAGTTGCTATATGAAAATAGGTGTCATGCAAAATAGAGAACTTTCCCCTCTGTTTGAGACCATCCATCTGTGTCATTTTTTTCATTTGGAAAATATGATAAGAACCACAGCTAAGACACAGAAAAAATGAGGAGGACCATTCGTGAGATGGCTAGAGACAGTGGCTGCAACGGTGCCTAACACAGAATAGTTGTGAGGTGGACACAGGACTGAGAATTTTGTTCCTTCCCTCATATGAATCAGAAGCAACTTGACAGCATCTGACAACAAGATGCACTCTTTGCTCACCATGGTGATATGTCCAGGTATGGATTATTCCTTTGTGGAGATGGAGGACTTGGGGAAACGTGAATGGGTTTAACCACTTTGTCCTTGTCCGGTGGTAGGCCAGAGCTTTCTTTGGGGAGTAGTGACTAGCAATCTCCTCCCACCCTGCTAAGCCCGGTACCCATGATCCTGGGGAGCTGGTTCAGTCCACTATTCCCATCACCAGTCCCAGTCTCCAGTCTGGCACATCACTGGTGATCAGGGCTTCTTGCATGGGCACTGAGAGCCTGGCCTGCCCTCTGACACCTCTGAGGGGGAGGCTTCAGACCTCATTTTGAGATGCCACGAATACATGAATTTTTTTCTAATCTCCTTGCCTCTTCCTTTCCTCCCTTACCACAATTTTGAACTGATGATCTCAGATCACATAGGAACTGGGAACTCAGAACAAGTGCCCACTCCCTTGGTGCTGCCCATTTTAGAATGGACTCCAGCATAGTGATGATTGTGAAGACAGTGTGGGACTGGGAAGTGCTGCATTTTATTGCATAGGTGGTTGCTGCATGTCAGAATGGACTGGACAACATTTGACAGAAACAGTAACCATGAGAAGGCAGATTGTGATCCACTTGTGTAGTTTGGTCACAGCAGCTACAGAAAACCACGACACAATGCAAGCAGAATGAGTGGAGTGAGATATTTGATGAATAAAGAAAAAAAAAACCCAAACTCTAACATTGCCGTCTGTAATCCGGTAAAATTATCCTTCAAAAGTGCAAGAGAAACAGAGACTTTCTTCAACCAAAGGAAAAGGGATCACCATTTCAAGCTAAGAGCTGTCAATAGACTGCTATCCTCAAAGTTGCCTGTTCAAACCTACCAACCTGTTTGAAGGAGAAGGATGGAACTGTCTGCTGCCATAAAGGTTCACAGTCTTAGAAATCCTGGAGAGCTTTGCTATGAGTTGGAGTTGATTCCATGGGAATGGCTTCAGTAGGTTCGTTTTAGAGAAGCTAACCACAAAAACAAAGAGAGATAGAGAGAGGGCAATTACTAACATCAAAAATAATGAAATCCTCAAAACTGACCCTTAAACAATAAAAGGATAGTAAAGAAATAGGAACTCAACACTATTCTTCAAAATCTGGACTTCCTTTCAAAATCATAATCTACCTACTTAAACTGACACAATGGGGAAGAGATCACTTGAATAGACTTATGTCTAATAAATAAATTTAATCAATAATTAATAATTTCTAAAACAGAAAGCACCAGGCCCAGATGATTTCATTGAATTCAACCAGAAATGTTATCAACTTCTATCTCCTCTCCTGGTAGTCAGAAACAGAGGAAGGAACACTTTCATACTCATTCTGATGACAAAGTTTACTGTCATCAAGTCAATTCTGATTCATAGTGACCCTATAGACCAGAGAAAGACTATCTTTCTTCCATGGAGCACTTGGTGGTTTCAAACTGCAGATATTGTGGATCATAGTTCAACTCCTAACCACTAGGTCACCAAGGTCTCCTATTCTGAAGGCAGCATTACCATTACACCATACCAGACAAATAACAGGAATAAGAATTTGCAGACATGTACCTCTCATGGTCACAGAAGCAAGATGTGTCAACAAAGTATTCTCAAGGTGATTTCAACAATGTAATAAAAGTAAACCAAACCCAAGTGTAGACTGACTCAACATTTTTGGAAATCAATTAATACAATTCACTATAGCCAATTAAATATCACACAATCCTATCAATAGATACTAAAAAGGAGTTTGACAAACTAACACCTGTATATGAGAAAAAAAAAGGTTTTCAAACCAGCACTACAGGGGAGTTGTCTCAACTTGATAAAGAATATTTACACACACACAGCTTACATCTCATTTAATGATGACAAAGTAGATTATTTCCTTTGATATAGAAAACGAGACCAAAATGTTCATTCTTACCACCTCTATTTAACATATCTTATGCTCATGTATGCAGCAGCCAAGAGATCAACCCGTAGGTAAATCTGCTGCACAAGGCCTCTTTAACATGTTGAAAAGAAAAGAGGTTACGCTGAGTACTGATGTTTGCTTGACCCAAACCATGGTATTTTTAAACTGATTCATATTCATGTGAAATTTTTTTATAAATCATTTTACTGGGGGATCATACAACCCCCATCATGATCAGTACATACATCAATTGTATGCAGACTACATTTGCACACTTATCATCACTCTCAAAGTATGCTCCCTCCACGTAGGCCACCAGTACCAGCTCCCCATATTTCCTCCCCTTCCGCCCCCCCCCCGCCTTAGTAATTTACAAGTTGTTATTACTTTTTCATATCATTCACTGTCCATTGTGTTCCTTCACTCACTTCCCTATTGTCTGCACCCCAGAGAGGAGGTTATAGATCCCTGCAATTGGTTCCCCATTTCTATTCCATGAATAGAATATCACCACTCTCACCACTGGTCCTGAAGGGATCATCTATCCTAAACTCCCCATGTTTTCGACTCCAGTGTACATCCCCTGATCTAGCTGGGTTTGTCAGGTAGAATTGGGATCATGATAGTGGGTGGGAAGAAGCATTTGAAAACTAGAGGAAAGTTGCATGCTTCATTGTCACCACATTGTACCTTGATTGGCTCATATCCTCCCTGCAACCCCTCTGTAAAGGGATATCGCTTCACCTATTGATGGACTTTGGGTCCCCAATCTGTATCATATGAAATTTTAATATTGACTTAGAAAGACCAAAGAAAAATAGATGCATTTGAACTATGGAGTTGGTGTAGAATATTGAAGGCACCATGCATGACAAAAGAACAAACATATGTCTTGGAAGATGTACAGACAGAATGTTCTTTAGAGGGAAGGGTGGCGAGACTTTGTCTCCTGTACTTTGAAGATGTTGTCAGGAGAGATCAGTCCTTCGGAAAGGACATCATGTTTAGTAAAGTGCAAGGGCATCAAAACAGAAGGGCGTTAATGAGAAGAATTGACATAGTGACTGGATGGTGCAAAAATCAGAACAATTGTGAGAATGGTGCAGGATTGAGTGGTATTTCTTTCTGCTGTGCACATGATCACTATGAACCCGAACTGGCTGTACAGCCCATAACGACAACAACAGCAACAACAACACTACTAAGAAGACTAGATATAACTATGAAAACTTGGATGCTACCAAGTTGTCTATCAGTAAATAAATAAATAAAGTAGACATTCAACAACAAAATAAATGGTCTATCAAGCTATGAAAAGATAAGTGAAAAATCTATAAATGCTATTTATAGATCCAATGTAACTTTAATCAAAGTCCCAGCATGCTAATTTGTTGTCATTGACAAACTGATCCTAAATTTATATCAAAACATCCCAAATAGCCAACACAATACTGAAGAGAAGCACTCGTGCATGTGGAATAATGGAAATCCCATTCATTTTGTGTGGATGAAAAATACCAGAACCACTTTGGAAGACATTCTAGAAACTTCTTAAAAAGCTAAACATAGGCTTTACACCTGATTCTGCAAGCCTGGATTGTAAGATATTTAACCAGATGAGTGGCATGTCTATGTCCATGTTAAACCTGGTCATGGCAGCTTTATTCATAACTATGAAAACTTGGATGCTACCAAGTTGTCTATCAGTAAATAAATAAATAAAGTAGACATTCAACAACAAAATAAATGGTCTATCAAGCTATGAAAAGATAAGTGAAAAACTTAAAGGCATATAGCTAAATGAAAATATATGTCTTAAATAGATGAATATTTTATGCTTCCAAGTATATAGCATTCTGGAAAAGATTAATTGTTGAGACACACAAGACTAGTCATTGCTTGAAGTTTGTGGGGAGAAGAGGAGGATGACTTCATGGTACATACAACATCTTAAGGGTAGTGCAACAACTTGCATGATAATATAATAGCAGATGCATGACATTGGGCAGTTATCAAAAACCATGGAAGACATAGAGTAAACATCATGCAAACTATGGACTTTGGTTAATAGAAATCAATCAGTTTTAGCCCATTGATTATAATGAATAGACAATGAATACAGGGTGTTAATGAGAAACTGTGTAGAGTGGGGAGGCTGTTATTGTTTGGCACAATGGAGTTCTGACTTCCATGTACAGCCCACTCATAATGCCTGTAACCAAGGGAAACATTGCTCTTCTCTGTACCACCTTCACAATCATTGTAGCCACTGGCCCAGTCCATCTCAAAGAGGCTCCAACTCTCTTTCTGTGAGCCTCTACCATACCTGATGGCCTTCTTCAGACACTTGCTATCCTTACTTTGAAGGAGCATCCTGGCCATCTTTTCAAGACAGCTCATCCCTTCTTCCACATGTCTATAGTAAGGAGTGGAGAAAGGAAAGAAGGAAATGCTTTTCCATCTGAATAATTTCTTTTGTAAGCCTAAACCTAAAGGTAAATACTGCCCTTAAAAAAAACACAACAGCACAGTTTTAAAAGAAGTAGATAAATACAATGGGTAGAATTGGACAACCAGGAGGTCCTGATGGTCTTGCCTAAGGTGAATTACACATTGTATTGTATTTTTTATTTGAAACTAGATTGAAAGAGGAGTGAATAGGAGAGGAGGCAATGAAAAAAATGAGAAGATAGGGACTCAAGGTAAAGGTTATTTAGCATTGGCGATTGGAGGTTAAAGGTGTGCTATCCAATATGGTAGCTACTAACTACATAAGGCTATTCAAATTTAATTAAATTTAATATAATTTCAAAATCAGTTTTTCAGTCACATTAAATATTTTTTCTTTTTTTCTCTTTTTAAAAATTATTAAAATCATTTATTTTAAAATCCCTTTTTATAGTACATAAATTCATACTCTGCCAAGCACCTTCATATATATGTCTGTTGCCATTATCATTCTCCAAATATCCACTTTTTCACTTGAGCCCTTGATTCAGCTTCCCAACCTTTCCCCTCTGTCCCTGCTCCCCTCTCCCCCACCAACCCTCAATACTCTATAAGTTACTATTGTTCTGTCATATCTTACAGTGCCTGACATCTCCCCTTTCCCACTCCTCCAATGACGACGACCAGAGGGCAGTGAAGAACGCACCCCCCCCCCCCCAAAAAAAAAAAAAGAAAGAAAGAAGAGTTATAATCTTGGAAACTCACAGGGGCAGTTCTATCCTGTCCTATATGGTCACTATATTCAAATGGATTTGATGTCCTCCAGATAAGAGGTTATGTGTAGATCCTTGCAGTTGGCTCCGTCTCTCTACCCCACCTTCACATTAAATATTAAAAAAATACTCCATTAGTGACATAGAGAGGTAGATGGGCTCCTAATAAAAACAGTAACATAGTTGAGCACATTTTAAATGGTTAAGAAAGTTAGCTGCAGAAGTATCCATAGGAAGGGTGCAGCTTATGTGATGTGGTGGGAAAGTTTATCTGTTTTTCTCTTGATTTCTTCTCCAGTGAAAGGACCTTGGCCTGCAGATGGATTTACTTCTAGGTTTTCATTTCTTTCCCCCTGGTCTCTGTGTCTGTTGTGGACACAGTCCTAGGCTGTTTTGATTACTGGCAGTATAGGAAGTTTTGAGACCTCACACTTGAGGTCTCTTAACTTAGTTCTTTCTTCAGTATTGAGAAATTGCGTGGATAGAATCCTTGGTTGGGTAGTGATTTCACATTAGTCTGCTATCCACAAGGTCCAAAGTTCATAACCATGAGCCAGCCCATGATGAGAAAGATGAGGCATTCTACTACCATAAAGAGTTATAGTTGGGCTGAGCCCGGTGGCATAGTGGTTGAGTGCGGCACCACGGCCCACTGGCTTGGCGGTTCAAATCCAGCAGCAGCAAGGCTGGGTAGCTCCTACGACGACCAGAGGGCAATGAAGAACGCCCCCCCCCCCCAAAAAAAAAAAAAGAAAGAAAGAAGAGTTATAATCTTGGAAACTCACAGGGGCAGTTCTATCCTGTCCTATATGGTCACTATATTCAAATGGATTTGATGGCAGTAAGTTTTGTTTGATTCATTTTTTCCTGTACATATAAAGGTGAAAATTTGTTTTGCTGTTTCACTAAAGGATATTGTTAGGATTTGGATCAAAATTGCATGATATCCGTTGATTGCTTTTGTTAGTATTGACATTTTTGCCATGCCAACTTTTTGGATCGATGAGCATAGAGCGCTTTCCTTTTTACAAAGATCTCTTGTAGTTTCCTACTGTGGTATTTTATAGTTTTCATTGTGTAAGTCTTTTTACACCCCCTGGTTAAGTTTATGCCTACATATTTTATACTTCTGAGGGCTGCAGAAAATGGTATTGATTTCTTGATTTCTTTTTGAGAGTTTCCCTGCTTAGTGTAGAAGAATCCAGAGGATTCTGTGTGTTTTAATTAGAGGCATGAGCCCTGGTGCATAGTGGGCTTCGCACAGGGATGCCAATTGCAAATCAGTGCTTCAAAATCACAAGCCACTCCAGGGGGGAAAGCCACCTCTTTCTGCTCCTGTAAAGATTTATAATAAGGGTCCTGTAGGGTCATTATGAGTTGGAATTGACTTGAATACAGTGCATTTGGTGTTAAACACAGTTGTAATATTTAACTAATTTTCGATTCCTTAAACAAACCCCACTTAGTCACAATGTATTATCATCTTTTATTTTTTTCTGGATTTGATTCACTAAAATTTTATTAAATATTTTTGTTCGTGTATTCATGAGGTATATTGCTTTGTCCTTTAGTTTTATTGCAGTGACTCTGGCTTTTAATTCTATGCCATGTGAAGAGAGTTGAGTTGTATATCCCTTGTATTCTCTGGAAACATTTGTATAGAAATGAGTTTACTTACCCTGTCAGTGGCTGAAAAATTTCATCGCTGAAGTCAACTGGGCCTGAGATATCTTTTGTAAAACATTAAAAAATATTAATTCAATTTCTTGAATGGATTTAGGTATATTTAGCTCATCTATTTATTCTTCAGTCTGCTTTCATTATTTGCATCCTGCAAAAATTTATTTATTTTATAAAAGTTATTAAATTATGAAGCAGTTTTGGCAACCAGGAGGACACTGGTGGTCGTTTTTGTTATTCTTTTAATATCTGTAGGATCTGTAGTCATAATCCCTTTTATTATTTGACACTGATCATTTGTATCTCACCTTTTATTTTATTTTGGCTAGAGAGTTATTAGGTTTTTTGATGCTTTAAATAAATGTAATAGATTTTGGTTGCATAGAGCTCAATTGTCAATCATTAATCACTGATTTTTATTATATATTTTAATATTTCCTCATATTTAGATTTTCAGTTACTCTTCTAATTTCTCCAGGTAAAAGTTATTTATTTAGGTCCTTTCATTCTTTTTAAATATAAATAGTAAACAATATACACTTCCCTCAATCACTCCTGTGTCACGTGTTTTGATATCCTAATTGAATTCAGTGCATAATATTTTCTTATTCCTCATCTGACCTATGGGTTATTTAGAAGTATGCTAATTTTAAAATATTGGTAATTTTCCAGATATTTTTCCATGATTGCTTCCTAGTTTAATTCTCTTGTGGTCAGGGAGCATGGTCTTTATTGCTTCAATTCTTTTAAATTTATTGAAACTTGTTTTATGACCCAGATAATGGGTTATCTTGGTCAATGTTCCATATGTACTTGAAAAAAACTCTCTACTATTTTGACATAGAGTAGTCACTAAATATCATTTATGTCTGCTTGATTGCTAGTTTGTAGTATGTTGGTAGATGTTTAACTAGTTCTCTAGAGAGAAAAATAGCCCTGATTAGTAGTATTTGATGATTTCTTTGGTAGAAACCCTTTCACTTCAGTCAATTTCAAGCTAATACGGCATCACCATGTGTTGATTTGGGTAGGGTACAACCTAGGCAGGAATATTGTTAACATCAGTATATAGAGCAACAAAGGAGCCTCTTTCTAACTTTAGATTTCCAGGATCAGTATTCACAAATTGGTGCAAGCTAGGGCTAGCACAGCACTGTGAGAGTGTTACAATAGCCTTCTTTATCTTTTCTAATTATTTATGTTTACTAGTTATTTATCTTAACTAATTATTTATGCTGTTTCTTCCAATTACTTTTCACTGTTGGAATCTTCAATACTCATTGTTGCTTTTCTGTCATCTTTTTTTTTCAATTTTTGCTGAAATATATTTTCAATACCTATCAATAAGCACATACAGTATGCAATTAAACACAATCAAGTCTCATGGAGTGGACTTCAACTCCAACAACCCCATATAGGGCTTCTTCTGAGAGTGTAAATCCTTAGGAGAACAGATAGCCTCATCTTTCTCCCTCAGAATAGTTAGTGAATTTGAACTCCAGACCTTGTGGATAATAGCTCAGTGCTTAAGGAACAGTGCCACCAAAGCTTAAGTGTCCTAAATCATCTTGATCAATTGACCTTTTTTACATTATGAACTGTCTTTTTTTAATTCCTAGTAATATTCCTTTTCCTGAAATCTTCTTTGATATTAATAGTACCACACCTATTTTCCCCAACAGTTTTATATAATACCCACATCATGCAATTCAATAGTTCAATACCATCAAGAAGAGTTGTACAATCATCACCACAACCAGTTTTAGAACATTTTCTTCATTCTTGTATTAGCTCCCCATTTCTCCCCAACCTGCTCTTCCATACTCCCAAGGAACCATTAATTCAGTTACTGTCTCTATATAGATTTACTTATCCTGGATTTCATATACTGAAAACATTTTTAAAATGAAAAAAAAAACTAACAAGAATAACAAAGTAAAACAAATAAAAATCTCAATACAAAAGAAAGAAGCTATTAAAAACTAGAATAAATTTAAATGAATCATAAGGGGGATCAAGTGATAGGGTGCTAAATAATTTAACTGCATCTACCACAATCCACTTTCCAATGCATTCTACGTGTTACCAAAGCTATTCATGTCCCTGGTCTAAGGTCAGAGGGGATTTGTCATGATCTTAGTCCATGGGTATTTTCCCCTCACATTTTCTTTTTTTAACTGAAACAGCTTTAAAATGGGTCAAAAGTGAGATGGAACAATAAGATATTACACTACCACCTAACTATACCTGCCATAATTGGCTTTACATGCTCTCTATCGGATATCATTCAACTATGTTTAAGGTCAGAGGGAATTCCTTGTAGTTGTTACTCAAGTTGTTACTATCAAGACAATACCAACCCATAGCAACCTTATGTACAACAGAACAGAACACTGCATGGTCCTGTGCCAACTTCACAATGGTTCCTACACCTGAGTTCATTGTTACAGTGATTGTGTCAATTCATATCTTTGAGGGCATTCCACTAGTTAGCTTGTCTGCTTGATGCTCCACTTGACCATATATGATGTCCTTATCCAGGTTATGGGCTTTCCTGACAATATGTTTAGTGTGTATAAGGTGAAGTCTTACCATCCTTGCCTCTAAGTCACACTCTGGTCTTACTTCTCCACTACAGATCAGTTTGTTCTTTTAGCAGTTCACGATACTTTTAATATTCTTATCTAGCACTACAGTTCACTTGCATCTATTCTACGGTCTTCCTTACTCAATGTCCAACTTCCACATGCATATGGAGAATACCATGTAGTGGGTTGGGAGAACCTTAGTCTTCAAAGTAACATCATTGCTTTTCAACATACTAAAGCGGTCTTATTGTTCTATGAATCTGGTATTCCTCGAGACTCACTGGCCCAACACGATCACTGAAGTCAAATGGGTGCACAAGCAAATGTGGTGAAGAAAGCTGATGATGCCCAGCCATCAAAGGATATATCTGGGGTTTTAAAAGCCTGAAGATAAACAATAGACCATTTATTTGAGAAGAGACCACACCCACACAGAAGAAGCACAACATCCAGCATGGTCACACAGTGGTGAAAGGTCTAGGCAATTGACATCAAACGGGAGGGAAAAAAAACATATCCCTGTGTGCACACATCCCCAAGGTGCCCACTGAGGACATATGGGAGCATGAGCAAGAATGGTGAAGAAAGCAGATGGTACCCAGCTATCAAAAGATATAGCATCTGGGGTCTTAAAGGCTTGAGCACAAACAAGTAGCCATCTAGCTCAGGAGCAACAAAACCCACCATAAAAGAAGCTCACTTGCCTGTGTGATCATGAGGTGCTTAAGCAATCAGGTATCAGACATCAAAGAACAAAAATCAAAATCAATGGACCATTCGACTCCTGATATCGCTGAAGACAAATGGATACAGAAGCAAAAAGAGTAGAAGAAACTATGGTGCCCAGCTACCAAATGATTGAATGTCTAGAGTCTCAAAGACTTGAAGATAACCGAGTTGCCATTCAGCACGGAGACAAAGTCCACATGGAAGAAGCACACCAGCATGTGTGATCAAGAGGGGCCGAAGGGAGCAGGTATCGAACATCAAAGAACAAGAATCACATTACGAATGAGGGGGAGAGCAGGGTGGGGACCTAAGGCCCACTGGTGGGTAATTGGTCACCCCTTTACAGGGGAGTCACAGGGAGGAGACAGAACAGTCAAGGGGCAGCCAGGCAGTGATGATGCATACAAGTTTCCTCTAGTTCCTGAAGCCTTCCTCCACTCCAACCATCATGGTCCCAACTCTACCTTACAAATCCAGATGGACTGGAGAAAGTACACTGGTGGAGAGGGGAGCTGGAGATATGGGGAAACCAAGATGGGTGAGTCCCTTCGGACCAGTGGTGAGATTGGAGCTGCTGGATGGGTGGAAAGAAGGTGGGGTAGAGAGACGGAACCAACTGCAAGGATATACACATAAGCTCCTATTTGAAGGGCGGGCATTAAAGGAGTGGGTTGGGGGAGAGGTCAGGCAGTGTAAGATATGACAGAACAATAATAATTTATAAAGTATTAAGGGTTGATGGGAAGGAGAGAGCTGGGAAAGAGGGGAAGGGATGGGAAACCCGATACTAGGGGCTCAAGGAAAAAGGTGGATGATTGGAGAATGATAATAGCAGTGGACATGTGAAGGTGCCTGGTACAGTATGTTTATATATGTATTGTGAAAAACAATGCATGAGTCCCCTATAAAATGATTTAAAAAAATTTTTTTACATTGGCCCTGACCTCAAAATCATTAGGGGAGGCGGGGGGAAGACACATGAGAGAACTTATTTGCAGCCATTCACTGATGACAAGATTTGTTTAAACACATTTCGTTTGGAATAGAACCATGAACTAGGGTGGGGGGAGAGGTCTCCTGCAGCAGATTTCACGATTGCGGTGTGTATTTTGATCCCCTGATTGCTGGTTCCTGAGCATTGATTGTGGATCCAAGTAAGACAGACTTCTTGACAACTTCAAGCTTTCCTTCCATTTACTGTGTTACCAAATGGTTCAATTGTAAGGATTACTTCTCCTCCATCACCCACCACACTCACCAAGAGAACTACCAGTGTCTCCTCCAAAATATAGGTGGTCCACTCCCCTAATCTTAATTCAATTTTCCAGGAAAATTCTCCTGCCATCCTTTGGGCAGGGTGGTGGTGATTGGTTTGTCCCAGACTAGCCATGATGCTGTACAGCCTCAAATGGATAGTCAGCTCTCACGTTGCCTCTCTTGAAGGAATAACCTCAGATAATGTAGTCCTTCTTCAAGCTGACTTCTGTGAAGTGTGCAAAAGGGAGGTGATATATGGTTCATGGCTGGTAAGTAGCCTTCTCAACTTTTCTTCAGGAATTGGTTCCTATGATATGTTTAATTGGTGTTTCTTCTTGTAGTATGGACTCAGACAGTACTTGTCCTTTTGTGATTAATTTGCTTTATTCAGTATATGGTTTCCAGGTCCTTCCATGTCATCATCCAAAGACTCCTCTTGTTCATATCTTTGATGTCAACCCCTCTTCAATCCCCCAACTTTTGACAACCACTATTCTGTTTGTTAGTTTTGTTGTTGCCTTTATTTTGTCTTTTCTCTAACATCATATAAATGGAATGATACAATATGCAGCTTTGGAGTTTGCATATGCATCAAAACACATTTCAGGTGTATCCATGTTGATGTGTGACTAAATAGCTCATCTTTATGATTGCTGAATACAATTTCATTGTGTTGATATACCACAGTCTGATTAACTATTGACCTGCTGAAGAGCCTCTTAGCATTCTTTTATATTTGTAGCCTGTGCCTCTAAATTTAAAGAGAAGTTATTTTATACAGAATATAGATAGATCTTACTTTTACTTGTCTCACATGTACTTTGTACATCCACCCCCCGAAGTAACTTGTGTGTGTGTGCTTAAATTATCTATTTCATTCCCATGGTATCTTTCTTTTATTTTTAAGGTATTGTCAAGTTGAGTCATGCCACTTTACTTAGTTTCTAAGAATCTTACCTTTCCTCTCCCTTTTGACTATCTATCATTGCCAAACACTTTAAATTATTTTATCTCTAATTTCATTATGTGTTAGGTTGTGGGTTAAGGAAAGATATGATAGCCAAAGTCCAATTAGAAGATCGTTCCACCTCTTCAGCTCTTCATGTCATTGTCTATAAAATGAATAGCAATGTGAGGGAGATGATCAATAAGTCAAGGTGGAGTGTGCTTGGTCCGGCAAGGTCTGAAGGGCCCACACAGCCGGTGGACACAGCCTCCATTACAAGTCAAACATCCAGATAAAAGCATCCCAGGAGGAGAGAGTTGAAAATGAACTGTGCCCCATCCCCAAGTGTGGTGGATTCAAACTGTTGAATTTGCGTTCATAGTCTAATGCATAACCCACTCTGTCACCAGGGCTTGTTCGGAAGTGATTAGCAGATGTCAAAATGAAATGGTGTCAAACAGTTAATTAAACCACAAATCAGTTGCTGTACTTAATGTGAACTCTCTTAATGAAAAGGGCTGTGAAATCAGAAGGAAGCATGCAGCTGTATACCCCAGTTGTTGTAAGGGGCAGCCTTGCATAGGCAGCCAGCATGGCGGAAGCCTGCTGGAGACTTGATGCTTCAGGGCTGCCAGACTCTTCCTGGCCCAGCTCGGTGCCTCTGTTGGCTTTTTTTCTGGAGGGGTGGACCAAAGGACCTCAGGAGAAGGGAGTGCATGGGTGTGCATTATAGCCACTTACTAACGCCTTTAACTGTCAGTCTGGTCATCTGCAAAAGGCGAGTTAACAAAAATGATGGCTTGCTAACTGTGAGGTCTGTGGTTTATAGCAAACGCTCGAGTTTCTCCTGGCCTCCAGGGTTGCTAGCAGTCTGACTTGGCTCACTCGCAGTGAATGAGAACGTGCTGTGGTGTTCTCAGCCGACACTTCCATCTCCTCTGTCTCATATTATCACTCCATGTAACCCGCCCCTGAGAAGTCAGTCCCAGGAAAGACATTCATGCAATGGCTCCAGAAAGTTTGGGAAAATTTCCATCATCTTTTCTTTTTTCAATTGTGTTTTTGTATACAGTAGTTTTTTTCCCTATGTCCCTTTTGCATTTTTTTAAAGCTTACCTCAACAGATTCACGCTGTACATGTTCTTTTATGCTTGGCTTACTTCATTTAGCATAATTTCCTCCAGTTTGTCCCATGCGGTGATGTGCTTCATGCATTCATCACTGCTTTTCAGCGATGTGTAGTACTCCATGGTATGTTTGTCCACAGTTTTTTTCCATTTTATTTATTTATTTTTATTAAATCATTTTTATTGGGGGCTCATACAACTCTTATCATGATAAATACATATATATATATCTATTGTATGCATACCACATTTGTACATTTGTTGACATTATGATTCTCAAAACATCCTCCTTGTTCTTAGGCCCCTGGTATCAGCTCCCTATATTTCCCCTCCCTCCTTCCTCCCCCTCTCCACAAACCCTTAATAACTTACAAATTATCATTATCTTGTCATATCATCCACTGTCTGATGTGTCCCTTCACCCACTTCCCTGTTGTCCATACCCCACGGAGGAGGTTATATGTAGATCCTTGTAATTGGTTCACCTTTTCTACTCCACCTTCCCCCCATCACTACTCTCACCACTGGTTCTGAAGGTTACCTGAATTCTTCCCTGAGTTCCCCATGTTTCCAGCTATACTGTACATACTTTGGCCTAGCTTGGTTTGTAAGGTAGAAATGGGATCATCATAGTGGGTAGGAGAAAGCATTTAAGAACTACAGGAAAGATGAATATTTCATTGTTGCTACCCTGTATCTTGACTGGCTTGTCTCCTTCCTGTGACCCCTCTATAAAGGGATGTCACTTCACCTATTGATAGGTTTTGGGTCCTCAGTCTGTACTCCCCTTCATTTTATAATGATATCATTTTTAGTTCTTTGATGCCTGATACCTGATTTTATTCATTTGTCCGTTGATGGAAATTTTAGTTGTTTCCAACTCCTTGCAATTGTGAACTGTGCTGCAATGAACATTGGAGCACAGATGCCTGGCTGTGGTTTGTTTCTTGCCTCTTCTGGGTATTTGCCCAATAGGGGGATTGCTGGGTCATATGGTAGCTCAATTTCCATCTGTTTTAAATATTGCCAAATCGATTTCCATAGTGGCTATACATACCTACAGGTCCACCAGCAGTGGATCAGAGCTCCAGTCTCCCCACAGCCCCTCTACTTGTTGCTTTCTGATTTTTTGAATTGGGCTATCCTTGAGGGTGTTAGGTGGTATCTCATTGTTTAGATTTGCATTTTTTATGGAAAATTGTTGGGAACATTTTCTCATATGTTTATTGGTCATTTTGCTTTCTACTTCTGTGAAACTTCTGTTCAGGCCCGTTGCCCACCTCCTCAGTGGGCAGTTAGTTTTGTTCTTTTTGGAAGCTATCAGTGTATTGTAGATTTTAGTAATAAGGTCTTTATCTGATTTGTCATTGCTAAAGATATTTTCCCAGTCCATCGACTCTCTTATTCATCATCATTTTCAAGGCATCCTTTTTCTATTTGAGCCTTTGATATCAGCTCCATATTTTCCCCCTCCCTCCGCTTGCCCCCCCTCATGATGACACAGGATGAAGTAAAATATGAAAATAATAATCTCTGACTTTTCAAGAGTTCTCTAGTTCTCTAATGTTTCCATCCCTCCCCACTCTTTGGACCCAAATTCTACCTTACAAATCTGGCTAAACCAGATCCATGTACACTGGTACAGATAAGAACTAACATAGGGGATTGAAGTCAGATAAATCTCTCAGGACAAACAATGAGAGTAATGATAGCAGGAGGGGATGGTGTGGTGGGTGAAGAAAGGGGGAAAATTACAATGATCCGCGTATAACAACAGAAAAGTTTGTGAAGGGAGACAGCTATCAGTGTAAGACATGAAAAAATAATAACTTTCAATTATCAAGGGTTCATGGTTGGGGGGAGGAGAAAAAAACGAGGAGTTGGTACTAAAGGCTCAAGTAGGCAGGAAATGTTTTGAAAATAATCATGGCAACAGATGTATAAATGTGCTTGACACAATGGATGTATGTATGGGTTGTGATAAGAGCTGTAAGATCCCCCAATGAAATGATTTTTAAGTAAATAAGTAAAAAATGAATGAATAAAATCCCAGTGATATCACAGGAGCACACAACCCGACCCCCAGTCCCACCACCCCAAGCACACTGCCCTCAGTTTGACGCAGTAACAGATGGGCAGTGCGCCCTCCCTCTAAGCACAAATGGAAAATCTCTGAGACAGGGAGGAGGCAAAATTGATGTTAGTGCGATGATGGGACTATGTGTGTTTGTGGCAGCCAAAGTCCATGTTCTCAGTGACACACAGCCCACAGTAGAGTTGTTCCCTGCATGGACTCAGAAGGATAAAAACTAGATGCAAAGGAAATAATTTTCTGCCTGTACTTGAGACTCACACCCCTAGCATTTGCCTCTCAAACACCAGGTATGCTCAGTTGTGGTCCAGAAGCACCTGCTCGGCCACACCTCTCCTCCTGGCTTCCTGTGGGGCATCGAGCTCCCACTGGCTTCCACTCACACCTGTTTTATCTCTCCGGCTCTCACTCTGGCTTGGGAGCACCCCCTCCTGCACAGGAGACCACTCTTAGGTTCTGCTTCCAGGGAATCCCAGATACCGTGTCCTTGCCTAACTCTGCAAAGGTCCTCGTTGTTGTTAGCGACTGGCTGACAGTACCCCTGTTAACAGAATGAAACACTGCCTGGCCCTGCACCTCCCCACACAGGTTCCTATGTTTGAGCCTATTGTTGCACCCACTGTGTCAATCCATCGCCCCGGGGATCCCCTTGTCCATTGGCCCTCTTACTTTACCAATCATGATTTCCTGCTCTGAGGTCTCCTCTCTTCTGATAACATGCCCAAAGTGCAGGAGACAAAGTCCTGGTTTCTAAGGGGCATTCTGGTCATATGTATTTCAAGACAGATTTGTTCATTCTTCTGACCAACAGGAAAAGTAAACATCACTGTCATGGGGTGGCTGCTGACTCAGTGACCTTCTATTTGTTGTTCTTAGGTGCCGTCTATTTGACTCTGACCCATAGCGGCCCCATGTACAAAAGGATGAATCACTACATGTTCCTGCACCTTCCTCAAAATTGTTCCTGTGCCTGAGCCCCTTGCTGCAGCCACTGCCAACCCATCTCTTTGTGGGCTTTCCTCTCTTTCACCTCCTTCCACTTTACTAAACACGATGTCCTCCTCCAGGGTCGGAGCTCCCCTGACAATATGCCCCATGCATGCGAGGAGCTCTGTGGTCCTGCTTCTTCCAAAACAAGTCAAGTTGTGTTTTTAACAGCTCATGGTACTTCAAAATTGTTTTCCAGCACCACGTCTCAAATACATTGATCCTTTCACAATATTCCATATTCATTATATAACTTTCAAATGCAAATGATACTATGGAAAATACCTCAAAGTAATATATTTATTTTCGATACTCTCTAGAGCCGAGTAGAACTGCCCTTGTCAGCCTCCAAAACTGTAACTCTCTGGGCATGGGAAGCCGCATCTTGCTCCTGCAGATGGTAGCACATAACCACTTGACCAGCGCGGTTCGCTAATCTTCCAACGGCCTGTCTTCTATTCCGTCTTCTTCACCAACACCACACTGTGTTTGTTCAGTCAGTCTTCTGTGGCCACCAGCAAACCTTTGTTGCTGGCCCTGTTGCTCTGATGGTATTACTGACAACCTGAGAAACCTAGAGTAGGTCACCGAGCATTTCTGAGCCTCTGCTTCCTTATGTTACATGACACAAAGCATGCTTACCTTCCAGAGCTGATAACAGGGTCAGAGCAGGACCAGACATTGGCCTCCAGGGACAAGCTCTCTGCAAATGGCAGTGATCGTTGTTGGTTTGAGCTGAGATGCCTGGAGGCTTGACTTCATTTGTTTTCTTTTTTTGAATCATTTTATTGGGGTCTCGTACAACTCTTATCACAATCAGCACATACATCCAGGACGCCAAGCACATTTTTACATTTATTGCCATCATCATTCTCAAAACATTTTCTTTCTACCTGAGCCCTTGGTATCAGATCCTCATTTCCTCCTGAACCCTTCATAATTCATAAATTATCATTTTTTCATGTCTTACACTGACCAATGTCTCCCTACACCCACTTTTCTGTTGTCTGCCCCCCAGGGAGGGGGTTATATGTAGAACATCATGATCAATTTCCCCATTCTCCCCCTACCTTTCCCTTACCCAGCTGGTATCGCATTCTCATTATTGGTCCTGAGGGTTTTATCTGTCCTGGATTCCCTTGTTTCCAGCTCTTATGTGTACCAGTGTACATCCTCTGGTCTAGCCAGATTTGTAGGGTAAAATTAGGATTGTATTATATGGGGGAGGAAGCATTAAAGAACTACAGGAGAGTTGTGTACTTTGTTTGTGCTATAATGCATCTTGACTAGTTTGTCTCCTCCCAACAACCCTTCTATAAGGGGAAGTCCAGTTACTCACAGATGGGCTTTGGATCTCCACTCCCCACTCCCCTTCATTGACATTGATATGACTGTGATGGGTAGGTTTGTTATGCCAACATGGCCACAGAAGATTGGTGGATCTATTGTGACAGCACAGCCAATGAACACGTGGGATGAATTAAAGGGCAGATACAGGAAGTGCTTCACAAGTCCCGCCCCCTCTCTCTCTGTTGTTTCCTGATCTTCGGACTAGAGAGCGGCCTTGTTGGTCCTGTGCCTCGGCCTTCAAGCAACACTACCTGTGGGACACCTAATCGTGGACTGTGTCACTGTGAGTTGAGGATCCTTCAAGTACTACCTTGCCATGCTTCTGGGATATACATCTCTTGAGCTGGGGACTGTTGGACTCTGTTATCTGGCTGACTGTTGGAGACAGTTGGTGACTGTTGGTGACTGTTGCTCTGCCGTTTGCGGCCTGTAACCAGATAGCCTGGATTGCTCTACAGAGGACTATTTAGCGGCCCTCAAGAATTGAAGCACTGCTAGTCTTGTAGTTGCCTCACGC